>OMPJ01045604.1:50894-72339 GCA_900312935.1 Carapus acus | reverse complement strand
CAGGGGTGTGAACTAAAGACAATTGTGCTTTTTGGACGCAAGCTCTCCAGCTTTGGAGAAACCCGCTCACATGTGACAGAGGTTGGGGTTGAGGTTGGGGAAGATGTTTGTGATCTCATTTTCATGCTTGGCCCTACAATGCCTCTTTGCTTTTTTGCTTTTTTTTTTTTTTTTTTGAGTATATGAGTGCTCAGGCTCACAAATGCGACATTTTACCTGATGAAAACAAAATGAATGACGTACACTCAGACGCACTTTGAAAGGGATTTGAATCCTGATGGATGAAGCAGAAACCGGGAGCAACTGGACAAAACGAGTATATGACAGCAGATGTCTGATTCGCCGATATGAAATCAGAACTATCCCGCACGGCGGAAACTTTTCATTTAAGCTCGGGCTCTATGTTACATGGCTTCCTTTGATTTTCGATGATGATGATCAGTGCCTCTCTCGGCACAGTCGCACCCCGTAAACAGCTGTGCCTTCATATGAACACAGTTTGGCCACGGTGACAGGCGATACAGCAACAGAACCGGTCTCGTGACTTTTTGTGAAAGCGATACGTGCACCGATACGGGGTATCGCTCTACGAGCTCCACACGTGCGCCGACGCATCGGTGCAGCTGGACCCATCACTACTGATTAGCAATCATCAGCAGCTAAACGTCCGACACCAGATCATCTGCTCGCCTCAATTGACCACACGACTGCTCTTTGTGCCTAAAATTTCGCACATCTTGTCCTCGTTCTACCACGGTGTTAATTCAAGAGAATGTTGGACATCACTTCGCCTGTTTCCAGTGATCCTCCCTCCGTTTGCAGCCTCTCCAGCCACCTTATCAGGTGTCCAGTTCATCCTTACTGCCTGCAAGTCACTGTGTCCCAGCCCTGTCCCTCTCTCCCTCGCTATCTCCCCTGTCTCCCTCCTGATTAAAAGCCTCCCACCTTATCCCTGTGTCTCCATCTGTTACATAGAGCTCCAAGGTATTATCTTTCATTGTCATTACAGCAATTGAACTGTGCAATGAAAATAAAGTGCTGAATTCCGGTGCAAAGGAACAGACTGAGTGAAAAAAAGAAGGAATAAGAAATAGCAACATACAGAGGAAATATATATACAGACGATATACACAGTATAAATATCAGAATAAATAACGATATAAACAATAGCAGCAATGATTGGGGTACAAAGTACAAAAGCAGAGGTCAGAAAAAAGAATGGATGTGGAATGACAGACCTTAGAAAGATCTGTGCTCAGCATTAGCAACCTGGAGGCAACAGCTGGATGACCAAGGGATTCTTAACATGAAGCACCAAGACCAAAATGACACATCAGTAACAATGGAATGTTGGGACAGAACCAAATGATTCAACACATATCGTGTGTGCTGGCCTGTAATAGGAGTGGGTATGGAAGAAAGCCCTGTACTACATGGAGTGATATGAGATTAGGTTGATAAATCATTTCACTTTAGGCATTGATGAGTCAAATGCAAAACAAAGACACCATATTACATTTCACTGAAGGACAATTTATTGTGCATGTTTGTGTTTATGTTATAATAATGGAAAACAGTTCTAATTCATGAATACAATGAATGAGGATTATCAACACTCATTTTTCCAGAACTGAATATACTCTCTGTGCCTTAATCAGATGAGATAAACTAACGAGAGCAGAGATAAGTGGCCTAGGAGAGGATTTGGCTCTGGTTAAATATAGTGTGGAGCCCTGTAGCCCAACAAGCCTTTACAAATGGCATGTCATCAAAACATCTAATGCAGATGTTTACTGCATCCAACTTTCTGTAAGATCCGCAGCTGTGTCATATCTAAATAAAAATCCTTTGCAATCTTAAGTGACAAATGAATAGTGCCATGTTTTATACCACCTCCAAAACTAGACTAGATGTTTAAATCGTAAATGTAACCTCCATTCTACTTTATATTCCTCTTACTGACCACCCTTAGTAGTTTGTGGCTTTGCTCTCATTGACTCGGTCACCCCACAGTCTCCAATCATATGCAAGAGTAGGAATGCAGGTTGACTAAATAACTTTCCATTATTTTCACTCTATTCTTTCACAAATTGTTAAGGGTTCAGTTAATGGTGACGCAGAGCATGACTTTTCCAACATTTTAAGTTTGAACCTCATCTACACACACGATGATTACCGGTACCTTCTCACGTCTGTGTGCAAACATGTCCACGCCATCGTGTGGCTGATACGCAGTACTGCACAATAGAATGAATTGACGGGAGAGTGAAGTACCAGTAAGTACAATTCTCTCCACCTCGCTGCGTCTTCTGACAGCGTGATATGATGGACATATACTACCATGAGTTGCAGAAATATGCCACTAAATACTACTTAACTATTGTAAGATATCAAGGATGGATATCAGGGAGGGAGACAGTAAGACAAATATGAAAATTAAAGTTGTAAGACATGAAATCCGATGCTCTAATGGCGATCGTACCTGTGTCAGTGCCTGGACACCTGTTCCCCGTTGTGTCCCAACTTCACGATAATCAACTTGTCCCCCGCTCGGCCATGTAACAGATTTAAAGGACTTTGATTAGCGATGGAACGCGTGATTTCGCTCCATGACGTGACGGTCTCGGTGGATGTCTCCGAGCTGATCGCATCCTTCCATCCCCTCCTCAAGCCGCCTGATTCAGACATGCTTTTCATGGTTTTCGCGTCAAGAGGAGATGATAGGATACGCATGATGTTGTGAACAGTTAGCTATCTTAAACGGGACGTCACTTGAGTGGGTGTGTTGTCCGCCTCATTAGCTCATCGGGAAAAACGACAGTCTGGATATTGTCATTGTAAGCGCAAGTTGTCAAAAAGAAGCAATTGTACTTCTGAACCATGGTTCCGTGGATTTTCATATTTATGTCATGATTTAAAGGCCCCTGTGACGTCACGTGGTCCCATGATGCAATGCCAGCTTTTTACCACATGACATGTTGATAAATGCCAGGAATATGTTACTTTTCTTACTTTACAACAATATTTGAAATGGACACAAGAATACCACGAGGTGTGAAAAGTTTATTAAAATGCATAACAAGGGCAGCGATTCTCATGCAGCCCACCGACATCTGTGAGTTTCTGGCCGACTTTTCAGCAAAATTCACAGAGTTTTGGAAACGCCATTCAGATAAACAACCTGAAGAAATCATTGGATACTTCCAGAATGAATGCTTTCCAGAGTTGGGATCAACACCACCTGTGGATACTGTGGCACCAAAGTTGCCAGAGACGCCAGAGATGCCAGAGAGACAACCGACTCCCACTGACATTGATGTTTCTGAAGCCTCTCCCGAGGTTTCCCGTTTCCCTTCCCCTTCCCCTTCCCCTGAGCCAGTTCAGGAGGAGGAGGAGGAAGTCATCCAAGCATCGCCTTGCCCTGATGATGTTTTGTCCTTCTTTCAATCGTTTCAGGAGGAGATTGAAGATGCAGAGGAAATAGAAACAGACATAAGCGAGACTTCCTTCGTTTATCAAACCCTGGAGACCTCTGGTGCTGCTGTGAGGCAGGAGATGCTCGAACCAATTGCTGCGCATAGGGCAGCCCAAACCCATCGTGCACCATTGGAGACCAGAATAATATCAGCAGAACGGCAACTACAGGAATTTTGCACAGAGAACGTAGACATTCATTGGACAGATGTGTCAACGCAGACCACGGATGCTCTTTTCTTTATCATTGATGAAACGGAAAAGTACCTCACAGCTTTTGCGAAATTAGAAATGTCTCGCTCAGAGGCACCGGCTGAGACCCCCATTGACGTTGTTTCCTCTGACACTGAATCACAACAGAAAGAGAGGAAAGTCACCCGCCCCTCCAAGCAGAGGGAAGTCAAAACTTCTGTGAAGTCAGACTTTCCTGGGTTACAAGCATCAAAGAAGACTTCCCCTGACAGTGTTTCCTCTGAAGCTGCCCTGTGGCAGCCAGGGAAGGACGTGGCCTCTGCGGACTCAGAGAAGCATGCAGCTAGAAAAGAACCAGCTATCACATCTGGTGTGGAGTCAGATGTGCCTGTTTCAGAATCACCATCGGAGACTTTCCCCGATGGTGCTTCTTCTGCAGCAGATGTGGGTCAGCGACAGAGGGACAGGGAGTTAGACAAGTCTGGCTTATCTTCACAGCAGGCTGAGATCTCTGGTGATGGCGTGCCCTCAGTCACTGCTGAGCCATATCAGCAGAGGAGGGAGGCTGAAGATGGTGCACGACCATTGGAGACCCCTCGTGATGACGATTCCGTTGTTTCTGAAAAAGTGACTGTGGGTCCTGCTCAGTCACGCCAGCCTGGAACAGCAGCACCATTGGAGGCTGCTAGCGACAGTGTTGGTGCTGTCATGGATGCGCAGGCGATGGTGGTCTCACCCACTATGGAATCAGACCGGCAGGTCTCAGAGGTATCACCCCCAGAGACATTTGGAATTTTGTCTGTCGCCGAAGCAGATCAAGTGGAGAGGGTAGTTTCAAGTGTTTTGGAGTCAGACAGGCAAATTATGGCCGCACTATCACTGGAGACTCCTGATGATGGTGTGTCTTCCCTCACTGAATCGTTTCAGCAGGAAAAGAAAGCCCCGACTCCAGACAAGCTGGGTTCAGCATCACCAATTAGGGACTCTTGTCCCTCTGTCACGGAATTGCAGCAGCAGGAGAGGGAAGTCACAGCTCCTGTTGAGTCAGATACGTCCAGATCTCGAGCCCTGTCACAGACTGGACCGTCACAGACTGCACGTGATGGTGTTTCCTCTGTTTCTGAATCAAAGCAGCTGAAGGGAGATCAGCTGAGGGAAGACACATCTGCTGTGGAGTCCAAATTAGCTGGTTCAGCAGTACCATCGCAGGCTTTACCTGATGATATTTCCACTCTCACCAAATTGCCGTCCTCCACAGCAGCCATAAAAGAAGATACAACTGGTGTGGAGTCAGACAGAGGAGGTGCTTCAGCACCATCAAAGACTTCAAGAGACCGTGTTTCCACTCCCTCTGAACTGTTTCCGCCAGAGAGAGAAGTCACAACTCCTGTGGAGTCGGAGACTCCTCGTTCATCACTTGCACAATCAGAGACCTCCTATGACGGAGCCTCCTCCGTCACTGAATTACAGCCACGGGAGAGGGACATCTCAACTCCTTTGGCATCAGACGCTGCTAGTTCACTAAAACCATCAGGCACCTCAGATGACCTTGTTTCATCTGTCACCAAATCCTATCAGCAAGTGAGAGAGGTCCCACCTACTAAAGAATCTGAAATATCTCGACCACCACCAGCACTGTCACAGACAATATCTGATGGTAGAGCACCACCAATGGAGACATCTGGTGGACCACCACTGATGGAGACATCTGATAGAGCACCATCAATGGAGACATCTGGTAGAGTACCACCAATGGACACCTCTGGTAGAGCCCAACCAATGGAGACTTCTGGTAGAGCACCACCAATGGAGACTTCTGGTAGAGCACCACCATTGGAGACTTCTGGTAGAGCACAACCAATGGAGACTTCTGGTAGAGCACAACCAATGGAGACTTCTGGTAGAGCACAACCAATGGAGACTTCTGGTAGAGCACCACCAATGGAGACTTCTGGTAGAGCACCAGCGATGGAGATGGCTGGTGTTTCCTTTGTCACTGAATCACAGCGACAGAAAGGGAAAGATACAACCTTTTTTGAATCAGATATGCCTGATTCCCTTGCACCAACACAAACTTCTCGTGACCGTGTTTCCTCTGTCCCCAAGTCATATCAGCAGAGGAGAGAAGATACAACCTTTTTGGAGTCAGATGTGATTAGACCTGATTCACATGCAGGGGTATCTTTTGACAGGGGCAAAGGTGAGAGGGAGAGAGGAGTCACAGGCACTGTAGGATTAGATAGGCGCGATTCAGTGGAATCATTAGAATCAACGAGAGACTTTTTTTATTCTGTCACTGCATCTTCTCAGCAGGAGAGAGAAGTTCCACCAATGCCATCAAAGTCACCTCATAGTGGTGTAGAATACAGCGCGCTATCACGTGGACTAGTAGACGACAGGGCCACCAAAAGCCAGGAAAGAGAAGGGGACCTTACACAACAAATATCATTGAGGCGAACACTTGAGAGCATTTCCTCTGCCCCTGAACTGGAGCCACGAGGAAAGGGTACCACTGCTGCTATGAAATTCGACGGACGGATTCCACTCATTCCATCAAGGCCAGCCCTTTTCAGTGTTAGCTCCACCTCACGTGCTGTCAGGCCAATCCCTGGCAAAGCTGTTCATCAGAAGGAAAATGAAGTCACAAGATCTATGGATTCCAATCGCATTCCACCTGCACCAACTAGGTCTACTGGTGTTGGCATTTTCTCTAGTTTACGGTTATGTAAGAGCATGGAGGGTAAAGGCATTCTTAAGGACAGTGAGCTCACGTCGGACGAGTCTGGTCCACCTGTGCCATCGGCAATGGACAGTTCCTTTGTCTCTGACTTCTATCCGGAGGATATTGCCACTGCTTTGAAGTTAGGTGTGCGAATTCCAATCCCACCAACAAGGTCTATACGTTTTGGTACTTTATCTAGTTTTCAAACACCTAGTTTAACGGAGAGCAAACCTTCAAGTCAGCAGGGAGTAGAGGTTTCAGCACGGGTAAGGTCAGACTTAGGAATGCAATCGTTGCCACCACGGACGCACCGAGGTGGTCTTTCCACATGTGTGCAACCATCTAGCATAATAGGGGGTAAAACTACTCGACAGCAAGAGAATGACATGGGAACTACTGTGATGGCAGGTGCGCTTGGCCCCCACACATCATCAAAGTCTAAATATTTAAGGTCTAGTTTCCGACCATCTTCGCTAGCGGGAGGCAAGGTTTTCAGCGAGCCAGTGAGAAAAGTGAAAAATAAGGAAAAACAACGACAGGATTCTTCAAGACATTTTACTCCACGTTCCAGTCAGAGATGCTCTGCTTGTCAGGAGCAGGACTAAGGATGGACATGGAGGCGAGCAACACAGGATGGGAGCCCTGCAGGAAACTGGAAGCATCACAGCGTGGCTAGAGAATGAGGTATGATAGTTGGGTGTTAGATGATCTTAATCTGATATGTACATCTTGCACCTCTTTGTGTTGGATTGCAGTCATATCTATTTCAGTCCCCCTTGCCCTCATTTCTGCCTTAAGTAAAGGTTTTCATGGTTTTAACATTTGGTTGAAGGTTTCAAATGAATTGCCCATCCCGACAACCTGTCGAGCCACATGTCTGAGTGAATAGTGTTTCCAGACTTTGTATTTTTGTGTCTTCATATCGATCAATCTTATCCAATAGCACTGACAGACAATTATATTTCCTTTCTTTCTCCACAGAAACCCTGTGGCTTTAAGCAGTCATTTACACACCTCTCCATGACTATCACCATCCCTCTTAGACTGTGCCTCACCTCCCAGCATATTCTTTGACATGATCACTTAACTACACTGTTTTTAGCATTTCAATATACATCCCCATGTTGTCATCCCACATTTTACAATGTCGGTATTAAAGGGTTTTCCCCAAATGAGTTGGCACCTATAAAGAATGCTCCTATGATTTCAGTTGTCTTTGGAGGTGATGGCTGCTACATCAGTAACCATAAAGTTTAATAAATGTTTGTTACTTGAAGGGAAACACATGAGCTAGGTATGAAGTATGCCTCAAGAAATTATTTGACTTGACCTTACTGTGTCATAGTGAATTCATCAGCCCCTCAATACTGGTTTCTCCATACCACTGAGTTATCTGGTTCATATCTATCATAGCCTTAGTTTCATTCAAGGCTTTTGATTTGAAGAATTTATTGCCTCTGTCTCAGCAGTTTGTACTCTTTAGCTCTGTTCTGTTCTGTTAGCACTATTGTTCGACCACAACTCTGTTAAAATGGCTTTAATGAACAAGAATTGAACGAGACATTCAAGTTAAAAAAAAATAAGAGGTAGACAGTATTTACAATGTCCACAGTTATTGGGGCCCTACAGTTTTTTAATGCTTCCGTTGCAGTTGGACCTCATTTTTCAATCCAGCAGCTTCACTTTTGAGCAGAGAGGTCCACAAGTCGAAAGGCCTCCATAAATTCATTGATATCTATGCTTCCGTCCTTGTTGAAGTCAATGCTCTGAGCAAGGTCAGCTATGGCTTCATCGCTGATCTCAATCTTTAGATGGGAACTTAGGAGTTTCCAGGTTTGGCGGAACTCCTCAAATGATATAAGACCTGGACAGAGACAAAAAAAGCTGTCACAATGGTCAAATATATTTGGATTTAAAATACACTCATGTAGAGATGAACTGGGGCGGTAAGCCTTTATTAAGAAGGTGTATTACATTCTCTGTAGGCTCAGGCATAGAGAGTGGGTCACAGGCTAAGCTACTTACTGACCTGAGTGATCTGTATCTATGATACGGAAAATAGTTTCCAGGTTGGAGTGGTTTTTGTACATTGTCTCCAAGATACTGGTATCGGTGATCTGTTGTGGACGACATAAATGATTCATGTGAAACTAATCAACTTTAGGTTCTAAACTCGCTGGGTAACGCAGACCTCTAGCTTGGGCTCTGGGACAGAGAGCTCACGTATCCATTGCTGGTAGTCTACGACTCCACCTTGGGTGCTGCTCACAAGCTGAGACCTCAGGACCCTCCATGGTAGACCTAGCTTCAGTACCTTCTCTGTGGCTGTGGCCCAGTGGCTCAGCGAGATCATCCCTGGGAGAAAAAGTTAGGAGATGCTGAACGTTTACTGGCTGAAATATTGAGGCATGAATTGCAGTCCTATATTGTGACACTAGATGGGAGTGAGCCCACACTGTGCGGAGGCAGAAAGCTGTTGAAACTGGTGGCAACAAGAAACTATTCTCTAAAACAAACACGAACGTAATTTACTCCGATGTCTTATACATGGTGGCAATTCTATAATCTTATCGGCAACATAGGCAGGTTTGCAATTTACTTGGTTAGATATCATTGTTGTCTGTCCAATCTCATTCTTTGTAGTGTCGGGGTATGTCTGTTTTCCTGTACCTGTGTTGTTAGGGTCGTACTCCTGACATGCACTGATCAGATCAGACTTGTGCATAAAAAGTTGCTTCCTCAGAGCCTGAAGAGCTGATCTCTCTGTCCATCCAATGCTGAAAAAGAGATCATTTCTAGTTGTCTTTTGTCCCTGGATTATGTACTAACATGCACAACATGATTGACAACTTCCCTGCCTTGTTTTAAAGGTATTCTTTGTGGCCTCGGTAATCATGTTACACATTAACCCGGTTGATCTATCCTAACAGGTCTTGAATTATCTACAAAACAAGCAAATGCTCTCTGACCACAAGCATTCAACTCTGGACCATATCAGAAATGTCAGTTTAGTGTAGTGTGAAAGCTTGCTATCTCCAAATAGTACATTACTCAACCATGATCGCTCAGGTGAGGGAATCACTTTCTGGCCTACCTTTGTGTCAGAGAGAGTTCTCGGGAGGTTTGGCTGGCCTGGTACTGGACAAAGTGGGGCACCAAATCAGGGCCCATCCTGATGTATGCTCCTCTGTTGCTGCCCACCTCGTAGTAATTGGATGCTGAGAATATTGTCAGCACCTGGATGCAAGAGATGATTGAAAAGACAGATGCAGTTTTAATGAATCACTGATGTTTGACTTCTAAACCCAATCCTCAATGATTTTCTTGCCAGTAGCACCTTGCGGTTGTGGCAGAACTCATAGCCATCTTGTTTGCACTCGTGGGAGCGGATAAGCAGCTTCAGGTTGTGTCTTCGTAATACATCTTCAGTGACATCTGGCCCCCAGTAGCAACCCCCACCACGCACCTCATTGGGAATGCAGCCATTTTGTGCCATAGGGTCACTCCATAGTATGTCCACTATCTGGTCAAAGGGGATGTATAAATACGCTTAATAAGGACCTTCAATCCTTGAATGAGCACCTGCTATTGTTGTCGTTCCCTACTTGTTCACACTCATCCTCATCTGTGTTTCTGGCATCTGAAGGCGAACAGTCTGACTTCAAATTGTCCTGATAGATCTGATCGAAGGCATTCTGTCTGCGTAACCTCTGGAGCTCCCTCTCCACTGACCAGTTAAGATAACTGTTCAAGGACACCGAGCGGGGTGGCAGGTCAAGCCTTTGACTCAGTGAATTCAGGTTTGTCAAGGAGTAAAATCGATGGCGACCCTCTGCTTGTTCAACGTGCTTTTTCCTGCTTATGTTCTTCCTGAGGGAGTTGGACGAGTGGCCTCGAGTCTGATGGGGTGGTCTGAGCACAGACACATGCTACACACATTGGAAAAACAGGTGAGCAGACATGGAAAACACATCATTGGGGGATTTTTGAGGAGAAGAAATCATTTGAGCTTCCCCCTACTTTGTGACGGTCCAGCCTGGATATTAGATTGAGATCAGTCGAATCAGAGATCCCACCGTGCACAATCAGCACCTTGCGGTCAATTACAGTGGCCAGAGGCAGACAACTGAAGATCTTCTGAAGGAGGTCCAGGATCTTCTTGCCATCAACCTATAGACCAAAACGTGTTATGACATAATTTGAGGAAATCTCCCATCTTAACCATATCATGTGGTTTTGACATATTGCTCAGGACATGAACTTACCCTGTATTTTTCCAGAACTTCTTTTGTGAATCCATATCTGGAGGAAATGTATCATGGATGGAAAGATCAGCATTAGAGGTAGCCCACTACGCACTTTGGGAAACCAACCATCCTTGTTATCTAGTTATTTTGTGGAAAAATACCTTAGGTTAACTATGTGATCCTCATGATTCCCTCTATTTAGATAGACGTCATTTGGATAAAGAAGCAGGAAGGCAAATAGGATAAGTAGGATCTCCAGAGAATTTTTACCACGATCCACAAAGTCTCCATTGAAAATATAGGGCTTCTCAGTGGAGGGCAATCCATTCTGGAAAGGTACAGCTCACAATGTTGATGTTGTTCACAAAAATCTAGTTTTTGTCTGTGCCAGTGGAGTAAAATACCTTGTAGAATACTAACAGGAGATCTTCCAAGTGGCCATGCAAATCACCTGGGATGAAACAGTTATGACATCATGGGGTGGGAGAGATGAATGCATAAAAATTGAAAACAGCAAACATCCATATCTGTCTTTTTAGTCTCACCGCATATGGTGATCTCTTTGGTGCTGCAGGTCGAGACATGATTGATGTTGGGAAGAATTTTGAGAAGTCTCCAAGTTTCTCCAAGGAGCTGCAGAACATATCTACAATGGAGCTGCTACTGGGAAAAAACAATTATCCGTTGATGGAGTGGAATGTTGGGAGAGTTTTTGCCTGTGCATGCGCGACTGTTATTTTTACAATTACTGCGTGTACCGTGCCCGTCTACCTACTTGTTTGTGCTTGAAAGCTTCAACCAGTTTTGACACCACACAAAAAGTAATGGGGAACGTGAGATGTGGGCCAGTGTAGGAATCGGGAACTTCAAGGCTCTGGTAGGAAATGTACATGTCCCACTCCGAAGCATGACAGATTTTGTGCTCATGGAAGATGTGGGATATCAGGTTCCCTAAAGTGGGGGTTCAGACGTGACAGAGAGAGCGATCAAAGCGAGAAATACATGCATTTCAACAGCAAGGAGAAACAAGAATAAGATTAACTGCATCACAGCCAGTAATATGGTCTTACTCTCATTGTTTGCTGTGGTGAAATGGTCCATCAAGTAGCTGAAAAACTTATGGAGCTGTGAGCACACAGAGTGTTTAGTTGAGAGATACACATCCAACAGCCTTGGTTTCATTTGAGTAATTTCTGTATTGAACAGGGCAGAATCTCTGGTTTCTGACCTTCAACCCATGCTTTAAACTAACCATGAAGCACATATGGAATACCCTGACGATTATGATTGACCTGTTAAGATCTGTGTTACAGTTAAATTGTGTAAATTATCCAACCTTTATCTGATCCTGCTGCCCTGCGTATTCTATCGATTGGAAGATGTTCCACGTGTATCGGCGTCTGATCTCCAGTCGTGCCACATATTGACGGTACCACCGCTGGATCAGCACAGCTGCTCTAAAGGCTGAGGGAGGAGATAAGGGACATATTTACGATTTTTCACCCTGGAAAACATTTTGCATGTTTTTTTTTTCCAAACAAATGAATTTCTTAATTCAGGTAGGCAAATTAAACTCACCAGTGGCAGCTGGAGGCGTAATTCAGGGCAGAAATGAAACATGTTTAACATATTTTTCATCTTATAATGTGTTTTAAAAAACAGGCATATTTACCTGGTACTGAGAGGCTTGCTAGGAGGACAGAAATGACATTTAGGTAGTGAATCAGTGAGCAGAATAAATTAGGAATCACCAGTGTGCCAGGCTTGACTACAATGCTTGTTGGGTGTTGGGGGTGGAGCATCGCACCTCTCTCACGTTTTTTAAGTTGGAGTTGTGATTGTGGTTTTAGCAGGCCACAACCCATGACTCTGTGCTCCTCTCTGTCAAACATTGACACAGATAATCACCTCAATGCTCGAGTCAAGAGAAATATGTCAGATTGTGTGTCAAAATGACAAATAACCCAGCAGTGATATGATGAATGTATCTTCTGTGGTAGTGGATTGAATGAAATATAACAACATTTCTGTCTGAAATCTCCTTGCACTATCTGGGAAACAGTCTCCTCATACTGTCTCACAATATCAGAAATATGTAACATTGCACTAGCTCCCTGAGAATCTTGTCAGTTTAATAATCAGACGTCCAGATGAATAATACACACCACACACAAGAAAGGAGCAGTCTTACCTGATTATTACCTTTCCTTCATTCCCTTTTCTCAGCTTATCATAATATCCTAGTAATGCTTGTCTTTTGACATAGCATGGTTGAGATCCAATATAGTTCTACTCTAGATTCCTATGGTTGAAGTAGCACCTCTTGTGGTCCCCCAGCCTCATGTTGTTCTAGGCAAGTGGTTATTGTCTTGACCAAACCTCGTGACCACTTGAACATAACAAGATATAAATGGATTAGGATTACATCTTGCTGCAGCTGGCATCATTACACATTACCTTTTACCCATCTCCCATTTGCTGAACATAGCAGCTACATGTTTTTTTTCCTGTTTTGTCTGATCCACCTCTTTCTGACAAGCGAAGAAAACCAAGCAAAATGTTGAAATGACTTGCATGAGAGCAAACCCTTGACAATGCAAAATATTAATCTAGAAATTCATCCGAACAATTATTTTCATGAAGTAAGGTTATGCCACACAATGCTGTACTTATGCCAGTGTGTTACATTCCCTGGTGTTAGTACTAGCCTAGTGTCTCATTTTGTTACTTTCCAGGTGATTGGACCCACTTGGACCTTGTTGGGGGGGTGGAGTGGGTCACATTATCTACAGCCTATGAGAGGCCACGCCCCCTTGGTGAAGGTACTGCCTTAGCAGATCTTGCCGCTCACGCATTGGACCATCACACCACACCCTGTTTTTGTTGATAGATATGTTAACCTTACATCGACTCGTATGTTTTGTATGGGGGGTGGTGGGGGACATTTGTGTACAGCTTGTGTACAGCTTAGTTAGGGTTGTGTTTTAAAGGCCCTGTGGGTCCTAGTTTGTGTTGAGTTGGTGAGAGATCTTGTACACGTCTTACCTCTTCTGTGAGGATACGGGCCAAGCGCTCATCTTTGGCTGCCTCGGGCAGCGTGTCTACATTGGGGGTGTTGCCATTTTTTATGTAGTTGTGCCAGTTTGCATCAAGAGTGTGTGTGTGTGTGTTTGTTTGGACCTGTTTACTTGTAAAGATATTACCTGGAGTGACTTGAAGGCTACACTTTGTGGTTATGGACCAAGTACAGTGATTGAGTTGTGCTGCCTCAGGCAGCGTGAGGGGTATTAGTGTCTAAATTGGTGTTTGGCACTGCTGCCATTTTGCGTTGCTGTGCAACTTTGTGTCCCATGCTACGCTTTTGCTGTAAGTGTGTGTGTGTGTGTGTGTGTGTGTGGTTTGTTTGGGGTCAGTGGATCAAAGGCCAATTAGAGGTCACTCCCCTTACCTCACTTAATGGCGGTCCTGCAACGGCACACCTCGCTGCTCGCCCACATGACCAGTACACCCAACTTTGTTGTTACAACTTAATGTGATTTTTGTTGCATTTCTAGATGTTGTCTCCCTTTTGAGCGAGGTTCAGAACACAGATTATACTGTTTCCATCCTGCAACAAATACTGAGACTATCTTGTACATTTTCTCCTTCTCCCTTCCGGATTGTGTTCCAAGAATTATTTGTGGAACATCTGCAATATGAATCCTCAGCGGCTGCCCATCTGCCTATCTGTGCATAAAGGCTCTTTGTGATCACAGCCAACTGCAGCTGCCGGTGGTGTGACTCCCCAAAGCGCTGCAACAAAGGAGAGGTGGGAGATGTCTCGCACTCAAGGACTTCACCCGGCCGAGAGCATAAAACCCCTTTATCCAAAATTATACAGTGTTATCGATTTGGAACGCACGATCAAGATAATTTAAATTGGGATGGTTACTACTCTTGTAGTGGCAAGATAGCGTCGCATAGAGAGTCTGACAGAAAATGCACATTTCCCCGCAGCTCCTTACATACATTCTGCTGTCACACGCAGTGTATCTTGGGTTCAAATGATCTCTTAGTGGCAGATGAGCTGAGTTATGCTCAGCATCTCAGCTCTGCACTGGCCACCATGAGTATGAAACAACTGGAAGCATTTGAAGCTATCACTAGTTTAGTTGACCTCACCCAAACAACAAATTTGGCATTGATATGACAACAAGAGGTCATCAGGGTCATGATTGAACTTGGATTATTTTTTTCAGATGCTGACTTGATGAGTCTCTCCTTGCTGTTTCTTCATTCCCTCTTTCCGCTTATGTTTTCCTGCTTCTGAGAAGTTCAGACATGATTCAGGTCGGAGATGAGATTAAGATCTTTGTGCTGTTGCCATGACTTGTTGGAACCGTTACATGAGGTCTGTTGTGGTTGAGGCAGTGACCTCGTTGGCCTCTTCTTGGCAAACCCTAACTTTCTGAAGGTAGTGCAAACAAAATGAGACCTGAGCAGCTACGTCCAAAGCAAACGGCTCAATAAGCAAACAGATTTTTTTACTCGAGGAAGACCACGTCACTTTGTAGGAGATCATGCTTGTTTTAATCATTAACTGTGCTTACAGTAATACATTTGTATGATATATTGATACCCATGAATTTTACCTGGTAACTTCCAATATGAGCATGTTGGCAGTACTGTGTCTAATAAGGTCATGGCTAAGGTTTGCATCTCTGCAGTATTATCGGATTGATTAGCACCCTACAAAGTCCTGTCATAATAATCTGGTTACTTGATACATCATGTGGAATGTATCACTCTTGCCAAAGAATTAGCAGTCTTGTAGCATCTTGTGGTCAACATTCCTGCTTTGTGTTGATGAAATATGGTTTGAGACGTCTTTTGGATTGTACATATTTCACTGCCGCAGATAAGAGTGGAGGAGTGTCTCATTCCACATGGGAAAGTTTCCCCCCTCCATTGTGGCCCACTTTAGGCCTTGGTCAGGAGAGGACATTAAGTTCCACTCTCCCTTGGACACATCTGCCCCACCTGCCGTTTGCTAGATATTGACATCACCTGCAGCATAGTGATTGCTTTGTGTTAACATCTCTTCCCTCCCAAACCCTGTCCTTGAACAACAAGTGCACAATTTTATTATGTTTAGCTTTGGAGGTTTGTGTCTTTCATGTCAAGCCAAAAACCTTGCAGAGCAGCAATGGAAAGTGAACACATTCCCAAGCACTAAATAAAATTTCAGCACTGACTCTACATTTTAAACATGCAGAGTACCCTGTGTCGTGAAATTGTTGTTTTTCCAATGTTATTGAAAATGTGTATTTATATACATGACATGCACATGTTCTCTTGTCTGTGTTGTAAGACAAGAGCGTAATAACAATAATAAAGATTTGCACAATATTGTGTCGGTCCAGGCCGAATAACAGCTACCAAAGTTATCCGAATTAATTTCCCTCTTCTTAACATAGACTAATAATTTTTTAATAATTTCTACCAGTCCAGGAAATCTGTTTTCAACATTTTCTGTGTGGTATGTTCACGTACATTTGATGCTTAATATACACCAATGTATAATGTCCAGAAGCCTCTTTTCTCTGTCTGTCTCACTCTGTTGGATCATCCTCCGTGTAGTGTTTCACACAGAACAGGGCTGAGGCAACAATGTTAAGCATCTCAAGGCCAAGCAGAGAGACAGGAAGATAACAAAAACAGGTTCCCAGGCACTGGCAAACATTCGCTCCTCGAGCATCTTCATGTGGTCATTACTATCTCCTCCTTCAGCCGACACATAGAGCTTAATTCATTCTTCATCCTGACCAATTTCGACTGAAAATCAGTTTAATCACAGGTTGATCAGCTTGCATGCCCATCATGGCCTTCGCATCTCTTGGCGTGGTGCTATTTCTGGGTTCCTCGATGGCAATTGCATTTGTCTTGGCTCCAGCTGGAGAAGGTCCTGCAGCATCTGCCAACTCTGCCATTACCAGGCATATCAGGTTAGTAAACACACACCCTTGTGCAACACGTATTCATGTGTTTAAATTCTGTTCCGATCTGCTGGTCAAGAGGCTGCTGCACTAAATATTGCTGATGTATCCCAGAGGAATATATTGCCAAAAAAGATAAAATGAGTTTGAGACTTCATCATACTGAGCCTCAACGGTGTAGCTACCACATCTTGTGTGCACTTGCAGGTGCCAAGCTGGCTCAGTCCACTCCATCAGGAAGGAACTCCTCCAGGCTCTAAACCTGCAGACTGAGCCTCAGCTCCCTGCAGGCTCCCTGGATGGAATAAGAGAGCAGTGGAAGAGAACCCTCAGTGCCATTGCTCATAGGGCCAAAGACAATCCAAGTAAAAGGCTAAATTTGCTTTGAAATACTATGTCCGAAACTCATTGTCCTCGCCATTGTATGCAATATGTGACTGTGCTTAATGTTGCGCCATCTCTAGCTCACTCTGTGGCACATCATGTTGGAGACGACAGAAGCTTGAAATGTTGCTCCATGCTGTCTGAGATATTCATGAAAGGTGCCTAATCCCCGTTTTTGTGTCCTCATATTCACCCCGCTTGTATCAAGAAAAGCCATATTAACGGTGATAACGTATCTTCATTTGACAGACTTGGGCTGGGACAACTGGGTCATCTATCCTGGAAGTATCACCATGGTCAAATGTGCATCTTGCAGTCCTGACAACCCATTGCGCTGTCCATCATCTCACACAACTGTCCAGGAGACACAGTCTCAGGTAAGACCAACTGCCAGGAAGGTCGAACTCTGGATTAACTCAGACTTTGAGAATTGATACATATGCCTCTCCATGCACCTTGAGAGAGAGAATGTTCAAGAAACAGCTCGAGGGATGTCTGGCAGGAATTTTGTTTGATAGATTCCCCTCAATTATAACATAGTGATGTATGATGTCTCATGTGCATAGCTCAAGTCCCCAGCAACTATTTCATGCTCTGAATTACAGCATAACATGGAAACTAAGAAGTTTACGCGATCCATTCATTCAGAATCTCGCTAAATACTCATTGGAATTCTCCCCCATGTCCCCCCTCTGGTTCCAGGAGCCATGTTGTCAGCCCACCTCCCAAGAATTGGTGCCCATCGTCTACATGGATGAACTCGGAAACCTGGTCATTTCCTCTGTGCCGCTGAGCCGTGGGTGTGCCTGTGGACGTGGCGGCTTGGAGCTGCCTGTGGAAGAATGAAGCTTTATTTTTTAGTCTTGCTTGACGTTTAAAGGTACTTGCCACACAGATAGATAAGCAATTACCCAGAACAGTACATCAAATTTAAGTTTATACTTTTAGCGGCATCCACTGTGTTAATGAACAGATGAACATTGTGAAAACATAACGTTTGCATCAAATAGGGATACTACAAAGGAATTGAATAATCTTAGACTGGCTTTATGGAGTACATGTGGAAATAGTTTAGTGAGGGCGGGGTAGGTCCAGCAGTTGATAAATGAGGTCAGTTTAGCTTTAAACAAATCCAGCGGCCATGCTGAGTTATTTAGAGCAGCCATTACAGCATGTTCCCTCCAAAAACAATTCGCCAGAGCCAAATCCTCAAAGACCAGTTGCCTTTGTTTTTATTTGTCATGCAACTACCTCCCAGCTGTTTGAATGACAGCTGACTGATTCTGTGGTAGAGGCCCAGTCTAAAACACTGCCGTTGGATTCCCATCATGTGGTTTTTTTCTTTTGTATATTTGTTTGTTTTTGAGTCAATTACATCGGCTTGAAATGAGACAGGTTGGTTGTTTTTCAGCAAGTACAGGTATTGTTGATTCAACATAACTTGCTCTCATCACCACTTTGAGATGTAAGTGATTCATCAGCTGCAGCATCTCACACACAAGAAAAGTGGTGTTGAACATTGCAGACAGACGGCCCTATACTTATATATTAATTATGTTCTGTAACTACAATGTGAGTGACTCACCCAGAAGACTCTTGGCTGGGCTAAAAATATAAGTAATGCACAATGATTAAAAAATGTGCATTTAGTTTATCAAGATGACGCATTTGCTTGTTTATTCAGTTGTGTCATTTTATCCTCTTGGTAACCAGTAAATAATATTAGGTGCATAAATCACATTTTGGTTGACTCAATGATGCTTGTGATTTGGTGTGTATCTATCTAGTGTTTATTCACTTATCATAATTTTATCTTACCGTCCTTCTTTTTAGATGTCTTGTGTTCATTTTTAAACATGTCGAATCCTACAGCTGGTTATTAGTAAACCACCAAAGTTAATCGTGTAAAATGTTTTGTGTTTGATTCTGAATCATATGTATTTCAAAATAAATTGATTGAAATCACTCTGCTGTGTGGTGTATTTTCAAATATATTATGTAAGTGTGTTGTCTCAGTTTTTTATCTGAGCCATTGCATGCGCCAGCAAACATTAGCTCATGAATGTCAGTCAGTTCTGCACGGGGGAAATAGCACAGGCAGAAATGTTGGCAGAAATCCTGGCACGACTCAGACGAGGCGAACCTTGTTGCGCACTTCAGAGGAGGTCTTCAGCGTTTTCAGTGTTACTGCAGAGGATATTACTCAGGAACCATCTGCTGATTTTGTTTGCAATAGAATAAGACAACTGCAAGTTCAGGACTTCAAGACCTGGGGATTACAACTCAACTTTGGGATTACTTTTAATGTTGGATTGTTATCGTGGAGCAGAATGTCAAGATATTTGACTGTTTGGATGGCCTGTTGTGTGCTGTCCACACTACTTTTGCCTATGGGAGCGATTCAGTGCAAGGAGAAACAAAGTTTGCTGAGAGAGATTCCTCATGGGATTCCACTACCAAGTGCATGTTTGATAGAGTGCACTGGGATGACATATATCAAAAAACTGCAGCTTCAGGATAATCACAATTTACGCTTCAAAGATTCAATGGAAGGTAAGAGAAACGCTTTCAGCCCAAATATATGGATGAATTTTATGAAACCTGTGTTGTTGCTGTGTTTTTCAGTTGGGTATAAATCGGTTTGAGTTTATTATGGTCTCTCCTCAGCAAACTTGGGTGAGTACTGCTGGCCCACAGAGCTCCAGTGCACCATCGGAGAAACTTTTCAGCAAGCTCTTGTAGTGTTGCCTGTGGAAATGTCAGCCATAGGACAGGAGCAGCTGCAAGTTAAAGTCACTGCTCCCACTGCTGGCATGTTGGACATACACAGCAGTCCCAGTATGATTGAAGATAACTGCGGCCTACGCTATGATGTCACACATCACTTCAACAGACAGGACATGGGGACGTCATTCTGCATCCAGACTTTCACCCAGCAAGGCCCCCTTGCAGACGGATACCTGAAATGTCCACCCTTCCTCGTCACTCTTTGGCAAAGAACGTCAAATCAGGCCAAGTAAGAGTGTGGAAGGTACAAACTGACCAAGAGTTTGGTTTCATTAGTTGGATTCAGTCTGGTTTATATCAGCTGTTCAGTGCCGCGCAAATACAAACATCAAGGCTGAACTGCAACAAATTTATAACTATGCCAAAATAGAACGAATTGTAAGGAATTATATTCCGCAGTTTTAGAACTACAACACAGTATTTTTATGTTTTGCTCACCTCACATTTTGATGTCTTTGGGAGTATTGTTGTAATAAAGTATTGTTAAACTGTTAAATAATCAATTTTGTTGCAATATAGCCACTCAGCCAGTCAGATATTCCAGAACCCTCTATCATTATTGTAATTTCAAAACTGGCCTGCCAGTATGCCTGTTTTGCACAGAGGTTGTCTTTGGTGCAGCTAACGAATGAAAGCTGATGGTGAGGGGCTGCAAAGGGACTTAAAACTATCTATTTTCACTCAGTGTGCCTAGTGATGCAGTGGTTTGTTAATAGTATGTTGATATCAAATGAACATGTTATGAGCGTCTCTCCTTTTGGCTAGTCAAAATGTCACAAATATCTCTAAGAACCTCTTTATTTGATGCTGTTCTTTGACCCATACATACAGTATATTCATCCATCCAAAGAATATGTTTTTGCATGTTAACTGTTATCTGCTGCTTAAAGAAGACGTGTATTTCATACCATGTATCTGAGAACACATGTTGACGAATCATGTATGAGGCAGGGTTCACCTATCTATACATGTAAATAAATGAAGAGTGGTTAGGAGTGATGGAGAAAGTTTCTGTTCACTGAGGAATGTAAAATGGTTTTACTCAGACCGTTGAATCATTTATGTTCGATGAAAATCTAGTATTTGCTATTTCACATTTTATTCAAGCTGAACGAGTAATATTGTACCTCTGATAAGATTGAGTTCAGTAATTGTGCTCATATTCATACTGCAGGCAGAGACATAGCCCAGACCTGGAAAACAGCTAAAAATAACCACAAACGTGCACGCCTGGCGTTGACATGGAGTGAACCCTTGCCATTGTGTTAACCAGCAACATGTTGACGTCTCGCTTGCGGTTCGAAAAGTGATCTGCAGTTCCACCCAGTGGCTTTAAAGGGTGTTGTAGTATACCGCTGTACTCGGAATATTCTAGGCAACAGGCTAGCAGAATATTACTGGGGGTCTTCGGTCCGTTTTGAAGATGGTTCCAAGTTGTCTTCTTAATGCCTCTCATTAGACTTTCCAGAACTGCGTCAGAACTGCAGTTGTAACTCATTCGCAAGATTTTATCTTGTGAAAAATATGGCTGCTATATGAATTACTGTACCTCAGTGTCTAACATTTGCTAATTCTAAGCCAATAGTGCCCTTGGACAAAAATAAATAAATAAATAAATAAATAAATAAATAGATAAATAAATTTATTTATTTATTTATTTATTT
>OMPJ01045604.1:27991-50874 GCA_900312935.1 Carapus acus | reverse complement strand
AATAAATAAATAAATAAATGAATAAATGAATGAATGAATGAATGAATAAATAAATAAATAAATAAATAGATAGACAAAAATAAATAAATAAATAAATAAATAAATAAATAAATAAATAAATAAATAAATAAATAAATAAATTTATTTATTTATAAAAAAAAAAAAAAAAAAAAGGAGGCTGTTTCACTGCTGGTAAGCAAAGATGTCCAAAGCACGGAATACTTAAACTACTCAACAAGGTTTCTAAATTTTCATTTAAAATTAGGCCAAATTGAGGAGAACATGGCGTTCGTGAAATGGCACACTGACACTAGACATTGTGGACATGTAAGACTACATTAAATATGGGGCATAGTCTAATGAAAGCTGCTTCATCAGCGCAACTTCCTGTCACGTCTGTTCCAGTAGTGAAGTGAATCCTATCAGCTCTCATGCGGCTGTGAGATGATGATTCGAAAATATAAATCAGGAACAGCATGTGCTCAATTCGGGTATCAAAGTTGTATAACATCATTACAACCATCAATTTTAAGCGTTCCATCAATATAGTGGTGAAACTTAGGTGATGCAATGGAGAGCAAGAATTCAATTTGAATTTTAATAGATTCTACCATTGTAAAAAATACAAAGTGTATTTACAACATATTCAATTAAATCACATTCAAACCTAAACACTCACATTGTATTGTCATATCATCAAAGTTATCAAGTTTGGACTCTTGCTAGGAGGGTGTCTTAAATGAAGTCAGTACAGTCGCCTGACTGTGAACATATTAAGTTCATTTGTGGAATCTGAGAGATGAAAATAACAGTCTCAGGGCGTGTGTGTAGCCCGGTTGTGGCCCATGGAGGCTCATCTCAAGTGACCACTCTCTGTCAGGCCATGCTCTATCAGTTTGATGTCTTCCATGTCGTCCTTAATGACACTGATTAACTGACTGATGCCCTCCTGCTGTTGTTTCAGATGCTGTGGATGAGAGAGTGTAGGAGATATTTGGCCTTTTGAAAAAGTCACCGACAAAATAAACAGTTCTTCAAAAGTACAAAACTGAGAGCTGAAATTAAACATTTGATGGATTCAAAGTCTGTATTACACACAGCACTAACGATAAATCCACCATATCTTACCTGTCTGACTTCTCTGAGAAGGTCTGCATCAACAATATAACGCTCCTCTGATTTCACAGCTCCGAAGTGATTCTGCATCCGGATTTGGGACATCAATT
The DNA here is from genome assembly GCA_900312935.1 of Carapus acus. Taxonomy (NCBI): domain Eukaryota; kingdom Metazoa; phylum Chordata; class Actinopteri; order Ophidiiformes; family Carapidae; genus Carapus; species Carapus acus. The sequence goes on along the minus strand of OMPJ01045604.1, from coordinate 49,648 downwards.
CATTCAAGCGGCCCTGATTTTTAAAAAAGAAAAAAACAGTCAAGGTCTAGACCTGGTAGTGACCTGTCAAGGAACATATTTCTATAGTGGCACTAGCATGCAGGGTAAAAATCCACAGCACCAGTAGCACATCATCATAACGATCATGGATGATATTTGGGACCAAATAAGCTCTTTTTGTAGTGTACCTTGAACTGTGTGGGGGCATTGAGCTCAGACTGAATGGTGTCCAACTGCACCCTAAGATGCTCCTCATCTACCTGAATGGCATAACCACTCTTCCTCTGGATCTCTTGCTTGATCAGCACCTGCGACCCAATAAGAATTTCATTGGTCAACATGACACAGAAAAAAAGTGACAATAAAAAGTATCATTGTTTGCTGTTGTTGTTATTTTTCGAAGTGAGCTGGGTACCTGCAGCACTCTGTGCGAGAGATCCATAAGCTTCCTTTTGTACTGAGCAATCTTAGCCACTGTGGTAGCCTGGTTCTTTTGCAGCTCGCTGATGTCATTGGAGATAATCTGTGAGAGTGAGTGAGCGATGAACATACTTTACATATACATCTGCTCAAAAACACTGTTATCAATTTAAAACAATCTGAAGACTTGTGCTTGCATATTTCCATTTGGCACACTCAAAACAACACTCCCTTACATCCGACGCGTGACTTACGTCTACTCTAGTCTGATGCTGCGTTGTCATCTGCTCCTGAATCTGCAATCTGTGAAGAAGTTCCTTAAAACCTACCATGGGCACTGGAATTAATCTAGGTAAAAGATGGCAACAATACTCTGTAACGTCAGAATCATTCAAGAAATTAAAAAAATGAAAAAGGTGGCTGGTGTTCTCTGACTTACTTTTCAGGATCTGGGTTGTCCACCTTCGCCTGCTCCCAAATTATAGGATCCACACCTAGATAGAGTGAAAAGACATGTCTAAACTTACCATCCTTGGAGAGAACCAAGACACACAGATGCGAATTCTTGTTCACCTGCTGGGGGGTTGTGCAACAGCTGCTTCAGCTGTGTTGGAGAGAGCTCGGTGCGCGTGACAGACATGGTCACACCCAGCTGCAGAAGCTGAGCCTTGATGTTAGCCTGCTCAAAGTGGCAATAGAGCGTACTGGCAGGGATGCGCTTGGACGTGCCGTTGGGAGACCGCTCAACAACGTAAACAACCACCTCCGTCCTGAGGACAAGAGAGGACGGCCATCAACCTAATGCACAGCAGGAAGCATCAACATGTAGCCATAAAAGTGTGAGAGGTGCTATGGTGCCTCACCTGTCACCCGGCAGCGATTTAACACTGTCTACATTGACAGTGAGGGTCTGGTTGCTGAGGAGAACCTTGTGGAGGGACTCAACTAGCTGCTGCTGCTGAGCCCGGACATCACTCTCTTTCTTGTTTAGAACCAGCACCACAAAGCCGTCCTCATCCTTGCTGACGGGGATGAGACTGTAACCAAGAGCCTACGAAAAACAATTTCCCTTTTTTAGGACAGCTGCATGGGCAAAATCACCAAACCCGCTGTTGAACAATTGTTCTCTGTTACCTTGAACCTGCAAAAGGGGTTTTCCTGAGTAAAGTCCACGGGCAAAGCGTTGTTGGTGTGGAAACCTTTGCCAGTGCCCCAGTAAGCCTGCAGCTGGTTCCATTTGGCAAGAATGGAGTCACGCTCGTCACCTAAGAGCGTTGGAGCTGACAGAGCCGTGACCTGCTGGTAGAGCTGTGAGGGCTGGGCCTGACCCGGTTGCTGGGCCTGCTGCCCAAACAAACCACCTTGGCAGAAGACAGACAGGTACAGAAATGGGACATTCAATGTCAGTTGTTTCGGTTTTGCAATGTGCCAATAATATGTTGACAATATGATGATGATTATTATCAGTTATTAAGTTGAGGTTCATTTTTATAGCTATGTTGCCCCTAGTGGCAGGGTCTACCTCGTAAAAAAAGCGAGGGTAATGAAAACTTCAGACATGAACCACCTTGGTGTTCTCGTGTAATGGCAGCTTTATGCGTACAGATTATCTCTGATGACATCCTCTCATTTCCACTCTGTCAAACCCACATTTGTTGCACTTGTTTCGCACCTTGCTGCTGCTGGGTAGACTGGATATTAAAACCACCAAATCCACCCAAGCCAGTAGTTCCTAAGGCAGTTCCAAATCCTGATGTGCCTGCAGCAGTCCCAGTACCCAGCCCAGATGAGAACCCAAATGTTTTGTTCTGGGAGTTACCAAATAGACCTCCTGACAGACACAGAAAACACAAAGACAACATGAGGTAAACAGTATTTGCTTTAGGTTCCGTTGATTCTGAAAGCACTGACCTGCAGAGTTGGCTGGAGTTGAAAAACTAAATGTTGAACCAGCCGGAGCAGCTGTTGTTGTAGTTGTTCCAAAACCACCAAAAGCACCTGAAAAATGAAGCGCATTGTGACGAGGAAAATGGTGTGTGGAGCTGCCAAAATGCAGAGAGAAAGGGCAAAGTGGCCAGCAGTCCTCCTTGTTGATGATTTAACCAGAGCACATTTTAGCGTCACTGAAAAGTGTTGCTTATGTCTTATACTGTCCTAAAAAAAAAGAGGTGAATATATAAAATTTGTACATGGAGAAAATGAGATGATCCCACTGAACAGCAAACACAGTGCCACCTCATGCAGATGCAAACATCAATCCGGATTTTGAGAGAATTCAAAATGCGTAACCAAAAAGCACAGCATCACTCACTCAGTCACACGTGCGCGCTCTCTCTCACACTCACACACACACACACACACAAAGGGATGGAGATGTATTGATGGACAGACTTGATTAAATCGATCAAAAAAAGTCATCTACCTGTGCTAGCCAGGCTATTACCAAAATTGAAAACTGTGCCAGTGGTGGTTGCTGTACCAAAGCACCCCACATTAAAGCTGACTGCTGCTGGGTTGGTATTTAAACCAAACCCTCCAAAATTAAACCCACCAGCTGTGGTGTTTCCAGCTCCCAGCCCCCCAAATCCTGCCAGTAGTCAGTGGAGACACGCAGCAAGGGAGAGAGAATGACATAGAGGGGTTAAACAACAGGAAGGCTCAGGATGAGGAAACCTGTAGCGCAATTGCCACCTGGTGTCACTGAACTACCCTCTGGCACTCTAAATTGTAAACGATTCAACACTAGTGGTCAGTCTACAGTCATAGTTCATTCAGAGACGTTTACCTTCACATATTTCTGTCTACCATCTAGGGGTGGGCACAACATTTGTCTCAGTTGTCTACATTATTCGTGGCATGTCCGCTCATGGTCAGTCATTAATGGTTTATCTGCTAACTTGTTACACATTATAGCAGGAAGTAATTTAGATTCTCTGAAAAAATTACTTTTTCCCCTTGAGTTTTTGTTATGTTTAGATTGCAAAATAGGTTAGGAGTGTGATTGAAATTGTGCATTTTGATTGAAAATGTCTGAGGGAACACTGCACATGTCGGGCCATTTTACCAGTGGTGGTGGAGCCAAAACCAAATCCCGTGGCCGGTGCTGCAGCAGTGGTTGTGGCAGCCCCGAACCCAGGCGCCGTGAGAGCTATGGCATGAGAAAAGGTAGAATGAAATATTCTGAACAGAATGTAGAATAACAAACAAGAACATACTGTATATGTTGAGATCATGTTCAGTAAATTTGTATGTTGTGACTTTTACTGGCTATTTGAAATGTAGTGTTCGCTAGATTGGAATTATCTTTAAATGTGAGGTTATGACTTTGTGGCTGCATAGGTTAATAACACTGGTTTGAACATGTTAGGAGCACTGATACCAAGTCATTGAATCAACATGTGGCATGAAAATCATCCTTACCAAAGCCAAACTCTGTGAATACAAGTGAGACCACTGAACACCAAGTTATCTTTGGCTTTAAACATATCTACGTTCAGGCCTTTTCAAATATAGTTGCCTGTCTATTGTTTCTACTCATTTTCAGGCTAAATTTTTTTTCCAGTTCTCATGACGTAAAACAGCATTCACAACTATGGTCGTTCAGCACCTTAGAACAGATGCGGCCATGGAGCGTTGTGAATGCTTTTGACAGTTTTAGTCTTCAAATTAGTCACTAGCTGAGTAATACAGTCGTTTTGTAACGTCTCCCATACACTGACTCACAACCTCTCTATCTCTTTTATGCATTCACTCCCTCTCTCTCAGACACATACACACACTCACACACACAGAGGCAAGAGGACAGTGTGAGCGAGTCTGTCCGAAATGTCAAACCCTTGCTCTCAAGCATCGTCTCTACTGACCAAGCTACTTATTGGGATGAGTCGCTTGGCACAGGTCGCGGGTAAACAGGGGCGAGTGCCCTGACCGGACCCGTGCGTCCTAGTCTGGGGGACTTACTGCCGAAGCCGGATGAGGCGGTGGTTGTTGTGGCGGGAGTCGCGAAGCCAAAAGCAGTGGATGACGCTGTCGTCTTAGCACCAAATGAGCCAAATGAAAAGCCAGTCGTGCCTTTCAGGGGAGCAATGAGAATAGAGGTGGACAAGGGACAGAGTGAGGCTCAATTCGCACGAATAACATATAAATGTTATTTAATGTTTCGATAGACGCAGAGAGGCACTCCAGCTGAGCAATAGCTTAGCGGGTAGCCGCGCTTGCCAAGTCCCATTAGCTTGGTGTGATCGTCTCCATGTGCGTTGGTATGTTTACGGTGATAGGAGCGCTATTTTACAATATGTCCAGGCACTGACTGTTTGTCCACTGTTCGCTGTGAGGCTACGGGTATCGATCAGGTACATACCTGAAGAAGTGTTGCCCGCAGCAGCGCCAAAACTGAAAGCCATGTTGCCTGCTTCCACAAACACTTCTTCTACTGGAGCATGTGAGGCTGTTATTCCAGCATTTGAGTGCAACACTGCCCCCTATTGTTTCAGGACATCCATAAAAGAATAGAAGCGACCTTTATCGCAGTAAAAATGTCAAACGCCCATTGTTGTAGTCGCGATAGAGATACAAAGGGCAAATGGAAAATATATAACAAATATTTACAGTAATTACACAAGTATCACTTACATTTATTGCATCCAACAGAATTTTTGCACCCAGAAATTGAGATTGAATTGAATTGAATTGAAAAATATCCAACATTACCCTTTATTAGGAAAACTGAAGTACTCGACATGATAAACATGTTTGAAATGGTAAGAGTGGCATGTTCAGGTGTTATACCAAGTGTTAAACAGTGTTATTATAAAGTATTGTTGCAAGTAAAAGGCAAATTATTGGCTGCTGAAATAGCACAAATTTCAAATACCTGATTATGCACTAAGGCAGCCATTTAGGTTTAATTAAGTAAATTCAGGAAACTTAAAGGGATCTTTGTACATTATCTGGATCAGGACTAATCAATTGTCTGCCAATATCTGCATTAGCAATATCTAGCTGAACGTGTTTACTGTGATGTTTGCATATTACTAGTGGTCCACTCAACTGTGTTGCTGGCGACATTACTTTTGATGTCAAAACATTTTAGTGGCTCCCTGTGCTTTTGTTCCAGTGGAATGCAGGTCCAAATGGCTCTTTGGATGTGAAAGGTTCCCGACCCTTGCAAAAACTACATATTGTAATTACCAACAAAATCACTACTGGCTGTAGGCGTGTGACGGGGGCCAGGCAACATGTATGGACGAGACATGAGCAAAAAGGGAAACATCTGCTTCCCGTCTTTACTCCTTCACAGTGCATCCTGTTGTAAAGCAGAGCTGGCTTTACTCTTAAGACAGCTTTACATGTTTTCGCCTTTGACTAAGCAATGTCCATCCCTCATGGACATCCTCTCACCGCACAACCGTGACTGACACTTGTGTCCTGTCCCCCACACTGTATCTTGTGTATGGATGTTGCTACTTAAACAGAGACAGGAAGTCACATGACAGAGATGCTCTTATTCAAACCTCTTTTATTTTTGTGTACACAGCGATTACAGTCTCCATTCCAAAACAGAGTGACATGTGGCAAGCAGACTGAGTTAGGTGCAGACAGCCAGGAGCAATACAGAGTATTTCATGAAGTATACATTGAAAAATACGACACATACAACCCTCACTTAATAAATCAATCATCAGTGTTGGTCAGTTTGTTGATTTTCTTTTTTTTCTGAGAAAAAAATCAATTATTTGTTTCACCTACTATTTTCAGATTTCTCAGACAACAAAAACAAATTCAAGTATTTCTAATCACTCAAGTAATCAAGCCTTGGTACTGCAACTTGTTTGTCTCACAAGTAACTTCAAATGTTTTTCACATACAGGAGTATAATTTAATATCATTGTTTTGATAGAGACACACCACTAAATTAAACAGAAATGACAAGGTCAAATGAAGTGACTACTCCGAAGTATATTTTCATTCTTCAAAAATATTCAGTATTGGATATTGCAGTGCTTCTGACAAGGGGATGATGTGAGCTACAAACCTGAAATGACACCATTCTTTGACACCCTTTTTCACTTCACCCCTCTATACTTCTGCCATAACACCAGCAGCTGGGCTCAGTTATGCACACTGTTGTGATTCTGCAGCCTTTTATATACAGTAGAGTTTATTTCCATGGAGGCAGCTGTTGTAACATGAAATGTAACTTGCATGGTGAATACTAAGAACCTGGACACTGATCGTCCAGATCTCTTTGAATTTGCATTACGCCCAAGCCATCTACACTGATGTTTTACCGTGGTGCAGACTTCACTGCATTTTGGGGTGCAGCACAAGGATGTGTTTGCACTGTCTGTAAAACCAGCATGTGGTTCAGCACTCTGAAAAAAAGTAGATTGTAACAGTAATAACAACTCCAAATCACAGACGCAATACAGTATTCAGTCAGTTTTACAATCTCTGAATTGCAAACTAATACTTGAGATTTTTGTGCTCACATGTCTAGGACGTAGAGCCTATGAGACCTACATTATACAACCATTATCATGGTGTGGCTATTGACACCAATATAAAGATGAAGGCATAAATCAAAGCAAGAACCACCCAAAAAGCTAAATAAATTCCAAACCAAATCACATTTGAATAGTAACATCACCACATTACTCTGACATACAAATATCAGTTAGTAGGCTCTCACATAAAGGCAGAATGTGGCAACCATATACATTCAGTACTGTAGTAATCAAGTTATGGATGGCAACATTTGCATGGCACTTGATGATGGCACTGAAAATTATCTATGTCCATCAGAATTACGTGTCTTCATTACATGTACACAAAAAAGCAAATGACCTCTTATGTTACAACACTGAAGATATCCAAAATATACAGCATTTCAATTATTACCATCCCCTTCATACACTGAGAGGAATGTGATCAGTTCAACACATCAACATCTGGCACTGTCCGTATAAAAATACGCTGCGTATTGAGTGAGCGTTTTAACGGCTATGGTGACCTTGATGTATACTGATATCCCTAAAAAGAGAGCGATGGAAAGAACACAATAATGAAGCTCATGAAAATACTGTACTTGTATCAGCTATCTTAGAATAGCATTTAACTGCCTTATGGTAATACTGAATCGTTTCAAATGTCAGAGAGGCCAGATTGAAGCTTTTCTCCCATCATTCATCGATTAAATCCAGGCAAACGCCCCCTGAGAGGTGTATGACACTGCACAAGACATATTATCCCTGTCCAAAATCAGCCCACCAGCTCCTGGGCAAGGAGCTGCTCCGCAGGAGTCTTTGAATTAAAAATACAGTTAGTTTACACTGCATTTCGTTCCCTGTACAAGAAAATAAAAGAACATACTGACAGTATCATTGTCTGTGAATTTACTGCTGGTAAACAAGGTTGAGTGAAATGTATCTTGTCAGAGATGATAATGTCAAAATGCAAAAGCGATGACAATCCACACAAGGCCAGTCCGACTGAACCTCATCTGAAATTCTGGCCAAAGATTGTCTGTGTTGCCTCCTTATATCTGACTTTTTCCCCCCCTCACATTTTCCCTCTGTGCTTGCTTTCGCTCCCCATTGATACTGCTTGTTTCACAGTGGAGGGATATTCCTCAGCTATTTTTAATGAAAAGAGGTGACATCGCATGTTGCATTTCCACACCAATAGTGGCAGTGTTTACATTTAAGACCAGGAAAATAAAATTTATGATTATCATATGTTGAAGGGTGGTGATTGGCAGAATATTTTTGTATTTCCTCATTCAGGGAGTGTCAGGATAAGTAATTTGGCAGTGTACATTTATACAAATACTGCAGATTCATGCACAGCTGCATTTTAAAAGTATCTAAGGTGAAATGATGACGGAACACGCACATGTTGCACAAGTTCTAGAACCCAGTGAAGAGTACAGTGCTGAAAAAACGTCTTCACCGACTTTATCACAATCTCTGACGCAAATAGCTGTGGACGTTTAGGATCACTTTAAATGGATGGAAATATCATGAGCTGAGGAACCATGAAAACAAAAAACAGTAACAGAGTCAGCATTACCTCACCCTAATCGCTACAGTGCAGGTAGAACTTCGTCTTTGCATCAACACCCACACTGAGCTCCAGCTTTTTGTGCTTCACACAGCCACTGATGAGGATTACGTCAGTCTCCAGACAGGTTCATTTATTTGGCATTTGATCTCCCGTCTAGTCCGCCCAATAGCGCCAGACTGGATAAGTCGTCTAATTGCTCTTTATAAATATGAACTAGTATAAAAGAGTTCAGATTCTTCAGCCATTATTACCCATAACACTGCCCAGGATTTGACATGAGGAACAGAATACAGTATGTCTAATCACAGCACACCAAACACCAACACTAATTTTGGGCACTCAGTCTCAGGACTGCGTCTCAGTCATTCCAATGTAGGTTCCATTTTGGAGATCATCCTTTTCTTTGTCACTGACTTGCTTGTAAGAGGTTTCTTCCACAGCAGTTGACTGTGGAAAAATACAGTGAAACATTAAATTTTCTGATTTTGCACTGTTCTAATTCGAGTTTGTCATTGCTGACGATATAGCAATACTGACATAGGTGTATGATGTTGTGTAATGTTAATGTGTTAGACATAGGCGATCTATATTAATTTCATACACAAAAACCCCACAGTCAATCAGCACAAATATGTCAACTTACAGTATTAACAGGCTTGGTAAATACAACACGCTTCACTTCATTCTGCACAGGGACACAGTGATTAATGTGAGCATGGATACAAATACTGATGTGAAGCAATCCAAACAACGAAATTTTCAGCACTATTGTTAAAACAAGGTTACAAAACCTCGTGAGTTAGGTAAAACTACCACATTCCCACATTTAAGACATGGCAAGCAAAGCTGCTACTGTTTTTAACATGAGCACTGTGAGGAGCAATCCTTTGTCAAATCATGTTAATGATTTTAAAATTCTAGGAGAAAAAAACAGTAATCTCTCATTCCTAAAAAACAAAGAAATTAAGTCTAATCATCAATGATTGAAAAAAATTGTTAAATTTCTAACCAAATACTTACCCCCTGCCGGCGCATACGGATGAAGAGGATGATGAACACGAGGAGCATAATTCCTCCCAATGCCACAATAATGAGCGGGAAGTTGGACACCATGTCGGATATAAGCAGCAGCTTCTTCACTCTGGCCGCTGACGCATCATCGATAACAACGCTCTGTGTTGGAAAAGTAAGCAGTGCATCTCTGTAAGTATGAGGCATCAATCATTAATAGTCTAGCATCCTGTTGCATCACCGAAAATTGACGACAATTTCAAATTTGTTCTCCAGTTTTATGTTTTCAAATTCCCATTCTTTGACTGAATGACCTTGACTTAACAAACTAAGATAACCTTGAATATCTTTGCTCAGTTGATGTCATTTTAACCCCGTAGCTGGCCTTATGTTTCTTACCTCATTCAGGAACATTACGGGGAAGACTATGTTATTTATGTTTTTAGTGAGGCTGCAATGCAAACAGAGAAAACAAGTAATGTGAACCACAAAGTACTGCACAGACACAACTTCATATTTTCAACACTCACAACCAACTGAGCAATTTGCAGGTACTCACGGAAACCCTGAGATTCTGTTCATCAAAATGTTAACCTGAGCCCTCTTGCTGGCGCGCACGATCACTCCAACGGTCTGAAAACAAAGTCGAGCACGAGATGAAATAGAGCATAAATTACCGGAGCACTTGTGTAATTCTATACTTAAAACCATAGGTGTCGCTGCAAGATAGTTTCTGAATATGCTCGAAATTCCCTAAGCAGGTGAAATAACTGTGATCGCTTTGCTCACCGGGTTGAGGTCGAGGAATGTCTGATGGTGTTCTCTTTGTGGAGCCATGCCCTCAATAGCGTTGACATATTTATCTTCTCCTAAGTAGAAATGAGGAAAGGATGCCACAACAGGGGCACCTACGGGAGGAAATGAGGAAGGGACATTATCCCCACCATCAGCAAGAGTGGGCTTTTTTCAAAGACTGGAAAACAACTTTTTCCTGCTTCACCATACATGTCTTATGACACACTGTCAATCTCCATTCTCCAGTTTACCTTTAAATCACCACAAAAAAGGTCGAATTTACACAAATTTGATCCTAATCACCTTCAATGTTGAAATGGCACTGTTAAAAAAATGTAGGGTTGAAAACACACAAAATTAATCAAACTGCCAATTGCCACGACCAATTAATTGCTCAAAAGCTGCATTTGGATGGGAGAGGGTCAAGTCTCAGAATGCTCCTTAGAGTTGCTCTAACTGCACCTCTTTCATGGGACAAGTTAGTGTGCGTTTCCATAAAAGCAAACAAACAATAGCTGGACACATGGATTTTCACCCCCCTCCATCTGGTAAGTTAAAGGGTGTAGCAAACACACACATAGGGATTTGTTGTAATCCTGCTGGGTTCCTTCCTGACATTGTTAAGAGGAGCCTGTTCGTAAAGGGAGGGTTATATGGAGGTGATGGGGGTCAGTGTATTCCCGTAAACATTCTTTTAATATTTTCAAGTGACTATTGAAAAATGACATGTTGGACCAATACGGCAGTAGTTGCTCAGCCCGGACGGGGAGTCAGCAGGTAGGGAAGTTGTTTTTCAACTCTGCACACTTTGCACAACATGAGGAGCCGATGTGGATGTAATAGATGTGAAAACACTGGACACCCGCAGTCACCTGAGATGTTGTTCCTGGTATGGATGTGCTCATGTTTGCTGAAGCTGTCTTTTGTGGGAATAAACCTACATTCAAATTTGTGCAATTTCCACCTATATCCAGAGTAAGTTGAGGATTTCAATATTACGTCACCAATTGCAATGATAGGATTTACAGCTACATGTGAATCATACATTTAATGTGGGCGAGGTGTTCAGACATTCTTGGAATTGTAGTTCTTTGTACAGCATTCACCAAATTTAACAAAATTAGAGCTTGGCACCAGGTGACATTTATATGAGTCAGAAATGTTTTATCAGTTTTAATCTCAAACCACCAGGCCAGGAGAATGAGGAATCCACTTTTGCCTGGCCACCCCCAATGTGGTGCCCATCTGCAAAAAACATGATTGAGTTCTGCGGCAGTGGAGCTTCTCGCTGGCCCACTGATAAGAATATTTGCACAGGGCAGGTTCCACGAATGCACCTGTATGTTTAACAGAATAGTCCAGAGGTAGAGCACATGTGCTCAAAACATAACTGATAACAGGGACAGTGCTATTTAAATATCAATTTCCCTTTAAATAGAAATGATGATCATAAATAAAATCGCCGAAACAGGCGCATGACACACTTGAGCTGTGGACAGTCGCAGCGAGATAAGAGCTGGACATATTCAAGGTCACGGTCAGGTGACGGGGCTTACAGCCCACTCTGCTACTGGGCCAGTCATGGTCAGATGTTGCCTAATGTGTTGAGAGGGTGGGGGGGCTGTGTCACATGGGGCACTAAGTAGTGCTCCTGACACGATGAATGTCAGAAAAGTAGGACAGAGCAATAATGGCGTTTTGTCAAAATTCCTGACGAGCAAGATCAGACAAACAGACAATGGTCAAAGCATGAACCATGAGGGTGAGAGAGCATGTGGGCACGAGCAGGAAAGGCATCCCACACTTTGACGTTTACCTTTTCGACAGGGGCTGATTTTGAGCAAGCCCGTTCCCAGGCACTCTTGTGGGCTGAGGCAGAAACCCTCGTTAGCTGGATTCTCCTCTTTGCTGGCAAAAACAGAGCGCGGTGGCGTGAAGCGGTACGCTGGGATCCCTTTCACCGTAACGTCCTTCTCAAAGTCCATGTGGATTGACCTGGGCATAGAACACACACTTGTTAGAACTTCAACACACAAATGATAGCAATTGCTGTCATTCTTCATTGGTTCTAATCCTTCAATGTTGTGGCCACAGTTCCGAGCTACATACAAATTATTCAACAAAATGTGCTCCTTAACACATTATATGTGAGGATTATACATACATTTGAGGGAAACAGATTTTAATATGTCAGACTATTTGCATATTTCTGCTGCCTCATCCATTTGAATTGTTAATCTGGTTTTGTTGACGCCTGGATGTAATTTCAGTGGGTTGGAGACTGAAATATTGTGATTAATGTCTATTCATATCAATATAAAGGGACCCATGTGATTGCATATCTGAGTGCATCTTTAATTTAAAACATACGCTGGAAACAATGCTGTTGAGCTGACCTTCCTTTCCTGGAAGTGGATGTGTTGTAAATCTTGAAAATTTTACGAGCTCCATGAGAACGGTCGTATTAACAGCAGTTGTGTCCTTCATAGGGAATCCTGATGGGTTTCGAGGAGAACAAAGGCGTCCTTGCAGTGTTTGCCAGCTGGACGGGAGAACGTGGCCCTTTGCTACACAGCCCACCGACAGAGCAACAATACTGTACTGACCTCTCCCTTGACCTTCACCAAGGAAGCCAAGCAAAGAGAGCTTGAAGTGTTCCTACCCTAAAACGCTTTACTCAAGGGGAATGGAGCGCGGCAAAATCAGGATGAATCCCTTGAACAGCGCGTAGACGAAAACCTGTGTTTTGTCCCTCATGTGTTTCACCTTGAACTTTTACTCAGGTGATCATGCCTGCCAAACAACAACTTGGTGTGTTTTTCAAAGCAGTGAAGTGAACGCAAATGACCTACTGAACCGTTTCCTTCTTAAATTAAGTCAGAAAAACACCGGAAATGGGGAGGCAAAGTTGTTTCCCAACAGCACAGATGGCCATGATCTGGCTACTAGGCAATGAGGAAATAGGTGAAAGTGTTTTGTCAATATACAGGCTGGTGTTTATAACGCGGCCAGTGAGTGTCAACGGTACGGCCCCCTGTGACTCAGACACTTTCCATGCTCGTCCAAAGGAGGAGGGGTGGAGGGCATGTGGGAACGTGTGTTTCTCATGCTCACAATTGTCCAAAACATTGGAAGGTCTCCATCATCAAGGACAGAGACCTCCATTGGAGTAGAAAGTCTCTCATATCTACATTAACCAAAGCAGTCTATCGCTATCAAATGTCACGAGAGGAAGTCTTACTCAAGATTCTGAAATCTTAGAGGATTTCCTATGAACTCCATGTCATTGAGAATGTCAATAGTGGAGTTATCAGGCTGGCCCTAGTAGACACATTGTAATTTCAGAAAATGTGAACATCTGACAAACAGCCAGGTACTATACTGTACATGTGGTCAAAATCTTTTTTGACAACATCAGTCAACGTTCTCATTAGGGTGACATGGATAGACAGAAAATTAATCAACAAACATAACAAGTAAACATCCTCTCCCTCTCCCACTTTCTATCAGTTTCCCCTCAAGTTTTCCACTTCCTCTTTCTGGCTTAAATCCCTTTCTTGTCTATTATACACCAGTCTGACATTCTTCTGCAAAGAAAAGCCTTTCCATAGATTGTTTCTTTGAAACCTCTCCTCTTGGTCTTTCAAAAAAAAGCTCTTTCAGAATGGGCATTTGACACCTTTAAAGAAATGATGCCTGTGGCGCTCTTTGAATGTGATCAGGATGTTATGCTTACAATTTCAAGGAGCTAAGGCCTGTGAGCATTATTTCCATACCAGATCTAAAAGTCCCCTGACCCTGTGTGGCCAGTTCAGTCCAGGTCATGGACTCAACCACTAATAGGCTGCGCTTAAGATATCACAGGCAGCAGGTACACAGGAACATGACATACACACATGCACACAGGCCATCCTGCAGCCAATTTCCATGGCCGTGCTGAGGAAACAATGTCATACAGTATCTAGTGACCGGTTGTATCATTTCACCATTTACATAGCTTGGAATAGCAGTGACAAAAGAAAACAAACAAAGAACTGACATAATTGCCCCTGGGGTACCTGCAGAGGTCTGGGGTGAAGACATAAAGACGCTCATTTTTGGACAGCAGGGGGTGGAAGGCACTGCCATCAGATCCATTGATACAGTTGCTCTGGTTCGATGTCCAGAATGTCAATTTGCTGTATACAAAGTGAAAAATGTCAAAGTAATCCCAGATATAAATCAATATGCATTCTTCATCACATTGACAGGAGGAATGTCCAATCCAATTGAATGGAGCATGCTTTAACCCCCCTATCATCTCATTAATCAAGCTATATTTTGAAAATCAAAGCTGTCTCTTATCTGAAATTCCAAATGGCAAGATGTATCTGATAGACGTGAGTAAATCGGCACTTGGCAAGGAAAAAGGAACAATCATTGCTAAATAGTGCAATTACTGAGACATTCTACTTAACCATTCTCAGGACGACGTGTCCTGCCAAGGCTGACAGACCGACAAACCACTTATCTTTGCAGCTATGAGTCCAAAGTGGTGTGGCTGGGAAACTCTTAGGCTTTAATGCATGCTAAAAACAGGGCAAATGTTAACACTAAGGATGTCGCAGGATGACAGCTACCTTTGACCGTTCCATGTTTCGACTCGGCCATAATCCAGGTAGTTCTCCTCACCAGTGTGGAAGACAAATTCACCGTCATTACTCCCATTTTTCTGGAAGGTTTCAGAACATGTCCATTGTGAGACGTTTCCCACAGCGATCTGTTACTTTAATTTTGCTGTATGTTCAACGACAACTTCAATGAAAGATTCTTCCTTCCATCATTACAGTATGCTCCTGACAATATCAAGCTTAATTGGGTTGCCATTTCCCACCTTGTGCATGAGGCCAAATATCTTGTCCACCTCAGGCTTGGAGGCTGCGACGCTCTTCAGCGCTGGGTCTTCATAGCCCCACAGCAGTTCATCCACAGTGCGGGTAGTAAAAGGGCCACTGCTTATGGAGTTCATCCACATGGAGGTGAAGGAGGCCTTGATGAAATTCCCTTTCACCTTGTCCATAATAGCCTGAACAGTGGGAGCAGAATGGATGGTGTGAGAAAAAGCATATCAATAAATTAAAAACACAAGCTGTACCAATGTGGTTCTGGTTATGTTTCAGCTCTCCTCAACTCACCCAGGCAGGTATGTTGACAGTGGTGATGGCATCAACTGCGGGATCTCCGACAGATTTCTCTCTCAGAAACACAAAGCTCTTTGTGTTGTATCCTGACACCCGAGTGCCATTTTTAACCATGGTCACATTGTCTTTGTATCTGTATTCCCTGTGTGAAACATCATAATATATCATTGTAAAATTTTCAATATGCATATTTTTACAGTAATTATCAATTAAGGATATTTCAGATCACAGGGTATAACATTTTTAGTGTAAGTGTGTATGGGAAAAGAGCCTTAAAAAAGACAAAAAGAAAGGAAAGAAACACAGAAAAAAGCAAAACAACCACAGTTGGCCGACCGTCCAGACAGATTTCATCATGTGGCTTTATTTTGTCGCAAGCATTTTGTTCAGATTACACAAATTAAACAGCAAAACATAGGCTCGGTCACAGGGGCAGACAAGTGTGCTTTCGGAGTGATCCTTGATATTTATTTAAGGATTTTTTTGGCTCACATTATTCAAACAAGGCACTTTGTGGCGTGTGGCACAGACCCTATGTCAGGGAAGTTTGTGTGCTGGTGCAATGAAACTTTGACTATGATTTCTCACAACAGTCCACGTATTGTTTGTGGTCCAAAAATATCCACGTGGATGTAACATGCAAACAACTGCAGTGAAAGGTTGTATCTATTGGTTCTTATGAGCCATTGCTTTTTGTTCTCGATGTTAGCAACATTGGCGCATTTAAGACAAAATTCAAAACAACTGCTGTTTAAAATGTTGGATTTTTTTGCATTATTTGCTCCCTCAACTAATTTTATAAAGTCTAAAATGATGTTCTCGAATCACAAACATTTGCATGGCTGCTATTGTTCTATAAGTCCTAGATTTTTACTCTGCCGGAGGAAGACGACATTCATGACACTTAAGATCTCTATTTTTAGTTGCACATCAACTACTGTGTGAAATCATTTCCTAAATATGAAGTGTACAAAGACACAATAAAGGCAACCTCCGTACCTATATGTGTAGGGTCCAACCTGTGTGACCGCCGGTTTGGCGCCAGCCAGGAACTCGTTCACATTGGTCACGTTGAAGAAGAAGTACTCCATGAAGACAGGGGGTGGGGGGTTCTTCCATGCCTCAAAAACACGGCTGCCCTCTTTCAAAACAACCTCCTGTTGAGACAGAAGCTCACCGTCTCAATGACATGACAAAAATTATTCATCTAGTTGTTTCTCAGGGCGTAATGTTGAAGAATGCTAAACATATGAGCTTTGACCACATTTAGCAAATAGATTTTTGCTTTGCGGTACTGTTCGGACACTCGCAAAAGGCATAATTGACTTGGGCGTGTAAGTAATTTTATGCCTTTTCTTTCATCCCATCAGCGTAAATTTAGACTAAGTTGCAATTTATGACCCACAACTACACCATGATCACCATGATGTGATATGTGATCAAACTGATATGAGGAGATTTTCGGGACACGCAGGTGTAGGGTTTTGCGTACTTTCGCCTGTTGATGACGTTGCTTGAAAAGCCAATCCAATTCTGATCGTGGGGTTTCTACAATCTGTCCTCAAGAAAAACAATCCCCAGAACAAAACATCGTCGGGGGGTCGGAGAGGGAAGCTGTTGTCTGCGCGTCAGACAAGATTATTGGCTCCACACATGAATGGTATTAGGGGAGACCCTTCCACGGCTCCATTGTCAATGGTTACCAATGACAACGACTACTTTGCTAACAGACCACGTGAGGCGTGGAACTGGATGCCCACTGGTTGCTCTGGACGGCGACCTTAATGATCTGATCCACATTCCTCAGCATTGGGCCCTAAGAGGCCCCAGCAAAGCAGCAACATACGGCGCCCTGTCTGCATCGAAAATATGCCAGAAAACTTTTGCAGTGCACATCCTCGCCTCAGAATGAAGGTTCCCTTTTTGCCTGCATGAATCTTTCGAGGACTGAGGAAACACAGGGAGCAAGAGGAGTGAGCAAAAACACACTACGCGTAACCAGGCTTTAGTCTTGCTCTCTCGCAATCATGTTTGACTTGAACTCCTGTTTAAAATCGAGACAAAAAGGCCAAGTGCGTCCCATTATTTCAGGGGTCGACAGGCTCTGTCCGCCTTTGGGGTCCTCTCTGCTAGCTCAGGGGGAAAAAAATTAAGGACAATCAAGCTGTCAAGTTACATTGAAGAAGGGGTGGGAGGTAGCAGTGGGGACAGAGGGGAATGGGGGGCACACTCCCCCTGTGTCTGTCTTTCATGCTTTGACCATTCAGTTTGGTAGCCCTCTCAGCACGATACATGAAATGCAGCATGGAAAACAGGAACAGAGAGGCTCTTATCTCATCACTCTCACACCACTCCCTGTATGAAAACAAAAGAAGCAGGTGAATACACATACAGTGAGAACTTTGATGGTGGGAGAGGCAAACACATGGAGGACAGCATCACTAAATGTATTAAGTCTTTTTCTTCTCTGTGACCACGCCCTGTTACTAGTCCACACCTCAAGATAATAAACCAACAGGGGTTGCATTAAGAGCGATCCAGTGATCTAACATTATGATACTTCCATGTAACCTAGATTCCTCCCTAATTCAGTGGTGACCCCTTGAAACCTGCAAACAGTTATGCCGCAGTTTCAGCATTGTTCCTATAAAGAGAAGGAAGAAGATGTGTGCCATGATGATTAATTCCTAAATATCAAAATGCACCTTCCTGTATTATCTGCACATGCATTCTATTTGAACAACTTTCACATATTGCTTCTGTACTCTTAGTTCTCAATCAGATGGTAGCCTCTTTATAATCTTCTTAACTTTTTTGATTACTGGTATGTCCGATTCAGCTGAGATTGCTGAATGTGCACACAGTGGAGGCATTCAGAGAACAAAACACCGACATGACGGCTTAATTTCAAGTCCTCAGTTGACCCACAAAGTGTGTAAGCAAGTGCTAGACCAGCATCTGTGTTTCGTTGCCAAAACAAGCCCAAAACCGCAGACCAATGAGAGCAGCGCAAACTCCCTGGGAGGGGGTCTTAAAGAAACATGTTCCTAAAATGCATCAAAGTACACACTCAGCAATATCGGGGATGAGTGAACATCAAAAATATGCCAATCAAATAAACTTTATCGGAGCCAGGATGGTATGGTTTTTGTTGAATCTGCAAACTGTTATTTGAGACGGAATTTATTTTTTTCCTACAATCACCTCATCTGAGGGACAGTGACCCACTGTTCCGCCCACATGGCATCTCCACCCTTCCAACTCCCCACTAAATTCGGTGGTGTGGAAGTGGCTTAGCAAGCATAGTTCCTTCACAACTGGGGTAACAGTGTAACCTGATATAGCCTACATAAATCTTGCTGCCAAAACCCATGGGAGACTGACCACATCACCATATGTGAATAACCCCCACACACCCATTCATGTTTTGGTAATGTACAATTGCTGTAATTGAAATTACAAAGATGACATATTTCCTGTTTGCCTCCATTATGATGATTACATGCTAAAAAGTGTATTTTTTTAAATTATACTTGAGGCAAAACATAAAAGAGGAATATAGTTGCTATGAGTTGTGTGTGTCTAGCCTTAGAGTCTGTCAAAGTCTGTCAAACGTCAGTGTGTCGATACCTCCCCCATGGTAAGTGACTGGGAAAATGCCAGGATACTGGTCCTACCATCCTGTGTGCCGTCATACATCTGTAAATAGAAATCACAGCTACGACTGGATGGAAACAATGGACACCTGTGACGTCCATTAGAGAGGTGCTGCATTGTGAAGTCACAAGGCCTGCCCCTGTCACAAAATGTAATGCCAATTTCCCAAGGTGAAATCAATATTAGAAACTACAGTGCGATATCCAAACCTAAATCCAAATCTGTTAGCAATAAGGGTGCTGCCTTGGCATTCACTGTAAATGCCTCATTACTTGTAGCTCTTCATTTCAGGCCAGTATTCAAAGCTTGCGTGACATCATGTGACCTAGCTGTTTAGCTCCCGATTGCCATGACCGTTTGTACCCGCATCTCAAACAATGCTACCCTTTCTTAATTTGGGCGTGGTACTTTGGTGACTTTTTGTGGGGGGGGTTGCACATTTCGTTTTTAACATAAACAAAAGGGGGCCCAGCCCTGCCATTATCACCTCTTTTACCCAATTAAGTGTGAATGCTGTGGCATGCTAGAGCCTGCATTGTACAAACTGCTTAAAACTTAAATCTTGGACGTTATTTAACAAGAGGACGCATATCTAAAAATTCCAAAACAATACACAGGAAAACTCAGACACAATATTTTCACACAATGTATGGTTCAGAATGCCAAGGTCATGTCTCTTGTATGTTTTATGTCCTGTTTACACTCCTCTCTTCACTCCTCTTTTCTGATAAAAAGGGTTTACAGCTCACTCATGGTCCTTTCCAGCAGACCTTTATAAACATTCACTCCCACATAGTTGTTCCCTGAGACTCCCCCATTAAGTGCTGATTTAGGAGAGATGTCAGACTCACAGACAAATGAGGAGTCGGCGGTAACCCCAATGGCTGGTTTAACCGTCTCTTCATGCAAAGTGATCTCAGCGGCTCTGATTCACTGTTTTAAAGCAAAGGCAACCACTCTCCACACCCCTCAATGTAAATATCAATACATTAAGTGTCTATCTCACCATTGTATGCAAGTTGTAATTACAAGACAACAACCCAGTGGAAACACTTTTCAAGTGATTCCTGAGTCTATTGCTTGATGACTCTTCTATTTCAAATTTCCCGGATCAATAGATCAAAGACTAAAGTGCCTGTCTACCTTACTAATGGATAAAGCCACCCAGAGGTCAGCAGTGGGGAATCTTGATATGAAAATAAAGAACAAATGAGGGTGTGTCTTATCAAAATAAATGCAGGTCAACTGTGTCATTACACCTGCAGTTGTGCGAGTAAATCAAGCTAGTGAGGACGACTGTGGAGTTGTCAAACAGAGGGAGTGAACCTGATAATATCTAACCAGCAAGCAGTAGCTTGGATTGTGTCCAAATATGTATACGACAATACAGAAAAATGAAAATGATTACACACATATAGAAATGAAAACTATGAAAATATCAATGTGCATTGTGGTACAGTAGAACAAACAGTATAATCTTAGTCAGCACTTTTGTCCACTCTTGCCCCTTGGAAAAATCCATCAGATATTGTCAACTGTTGACTGAGGGCTGGCACTATATGACTGAGAAAACTAGCCAATCAAATTTCTGTGTATTTATTTTTCATTTTCAGAAATGTCAGTAGGAACACTCACAACCACGATTCCTCTGTCTTCTCTCAAGCTTTTCCCTGACACTCATCCCTTTTTTTTATTTCTTGGGGATATGAAGAGAAGAATGTTAAGAATCTAAATGCAATGTGGAGCAAGGTAATGTGTATGGCCAGCATATGTTTGCCATTTTTACTCCCGGCTGTGTGTGACTAACATCAAACAAAATCTCCTTGAGTGATTTGTGACAGGTGACAACACGACGCAAAAAACACCTGTGTGAGCTTCTCAGCGCGAAGCTGCCACTTAATCATTTTTGACCCAACATTACTATAATCAACTTCTGGTTGTTCTTTTCCATGGAATGGATCCAAACATGGCCGATGGGATCGAAACCAAAACCCTACAGTTGTGGTACATACCGTACAGAGCCGTCAAAATGTACTGCACTTGCCCTACAGTGAAAAGGATGGCTTAGTGCCATTTGGCCACACTTTTAATTGAACCTCTTCACGTATCCATCAGAGACAAAAAATTTAACCCTTTTTTTATTAGGGTAGACAGCAACCATCAAGGGAATAGGATGGTTGTCGGTTCCATTGAGGGCTCCGCCCAGAGACGTCCTTGGGCAATACAAAAAACATTCTCCTTTCCCAGCGCTAACTGCGACGGCCTATTGCTCTTTGGAGAGAAGGGATCCATACTGAGAAGGGATGTAATGATACATCCTGATACACACACCGTTTGTATGATTGCCATCCAAGGTCGCCGAAATTGTCAACAAAGTTGACACCAAAACTCCTGCGGTGGAACAGGTGCAAGCATAATGTAAATGTGGGAGACTGAAAATGACATGTGTGTGCGCAGGCCCACATAAACCCACAATAACCCACTCTGGCAGAGCGTGAGCCGCTAATTGTATAGAAGATGCCACTGTTTG
>OMPJ01045604.1:8443-27592 GCA_900312935.1 Carapus acus | reverse complement strand
AGAGAGGGGGGGGAGGAGGAGGAGGGGGGGGGGCATGTCCTCATGTCCCGGGAGGGATCACTGGAAAGGTCGTTCATCTTTATAAGTTCATTCATTCATTCAACGAAATGTGATGGGTGTTGGCTACAAAACTAATCGTCTACTTCTGAGCAACAGGACTTTGTACATAACTGGAGGTATACTCAAGTGTGTGTTTGTGTATGTGTAACATTTGCATTCAGTCAAGCACAGACAAAACAATCCCGTCATTGTTACACTGGGCGCTTCCTCCATTCATTCTAAACGCAGCAGGCCGGCGCAGTGACACCAATCAATGGGTGGGCAAGTGTAAGAAGTGGGCATACGAGTTTAGACTTCGGGGGTTCTGTGTTTCCATTTACCTTCTTCAGTCGGTTGTGCATCAAATTGCGGAAAACCTGTGCCACAAGTAAGCCAATCCCGATGACGAGCAGGTGAGCGCAGATGATCCCCACCGTGTAAACGGCGCACGATCGCCGGGTCATGCTGGCGAGGGGAGCGGTGAATGGAGAGATTCTGTCCGACTCGC
The DNA here is from genome assembly GCA_900312935.1 of Carapus acus. Classification (NCBI taxonomy): domain Eukaryota; kingdom Metazoa; phylum Chordata; class Actinopteri; order Ophidiiformes; family Carapidae; genus Carapus; species Carapus acus. Next base: position 27,045 of record OMPJ01045604.1, on the reverse strand, counting down.
TGCTGCGTAGAAGAAGCGGTGGAAGTGGGAAAAAAGTTGTCGAAAACTTTCAGCTGGCTTTGGCGCGGTCCGCAACGGTCTCCGGGGGGCTGAGAAGTTAATAATGAAGCGCTTCCCCGTTACGGGCCACGCGGTTGGAGGAGGTGCGGCGGGTGGACTGCAGGGAGCTGAGATAAACACCGCCACGGGGCTTTTGTAGCGGGCTGGAAACTCCTCCAGCCCCCCCGCCGGAGCGCGGCGCTCATTGGTCCGCGGAGTAGCGGCAGTTTGTGAGTTGTCTAGGGAGGAGCGGAGGAGGGAGGGTGGGGGCGAGGCTCGTCAGTGCGGAGACTCATTCAAGTTCACCCGGAGTCGTGTGTTCGCGCGGCGAGCCCAGTAACGGTGGAGTCTGCAAACTTCCTTATTTGACACGGAACTCTTCGCCCCAGGGCCTCGAGTTTTTAGCTTTTAGCGCGTATCTGTTCCGTTGAAAGGGGACGTCATCGGTGTCTGCGTTTACTTGTTTCAACATCGATGTTAAGTATCACGTAATAATCTAGGCAAAAAACTTTAAAAAAGTAACTGCCGTGGCGTTGTTAGGCGTCAAACGTTAGTTATCTTAACATATAACGTGTAAATTGTTATTGTGATGCAAGAATGCCCAGAGCGGATTTACAGGAGCGTTATCTCGAGGCAAAATGACTCTCGTCATGCTGCTTTTACAGACCAATAATATGTGGTATTCTCTCGTGCTTTCAGACAGTGCGGCAAACCAGACATGTAGTCGTCCATCCATCCATCCATCTTCTGCCGCTTATCCGGGGCCGGGTTGCGGGGGCAGCAGTCTCAGAAGGGAAGCCCAGACTTCCCTCTCCCCAGACACCTCCTCTAGCTCCTCTGGGAGGACCCCGAGGCGTTCCCAGGCCAGCTGGGAGACATAGTCCCTCCAGCGCGTCATGTAGTCACATGTAGTCGTATGAGACATTATTCAGCAGTCTCACTTCTTCATCTATCGCACTTCTCAGCGTGATAAAGAACTATTTGTTCCAAGTCTCAACATTTTTTTTGATCTGATCGGAGATAACAGTACCTGTACATGGTACATTTTGTGAACTTCGTCTTTGAAATTGTTTCATTTTGAAATTATTTTTCGTCTCCTCTCACACAGTCGAAAACATTTGTGATAATGTCTACATTTACAAGTCTGTGAAGGCATCATGGCAGGGGTCAAATTAGCAGCTACCTTTTGACCTTGGAGAAATATTAACTCTGTGCACATGATCATTAAACAGTGGCTGATTCCGTAATGACACTTAAGAGGAGATACCTGGAGTTTCCTTGAGTTTCGATTAACGGGAGTTGGCACTTTGGTGAGCTCCTTTATGGCTTTATTTGTCCTTGACTGTCACGCGTTCTACAACATTATGCACATGCAGAGGAAGTGTTGGTAGAGACACTGCAACAGTCTTGCAGGTGCCAATATAGCCTTGTTGGAGTCTGAGTAGTCTGTTGCCTCCAAGAAAGTCTAGAGGTGTGTCTTTTTTGCTTAACAGTGCATCAAAACCTGCCACTGTCAGGGGCACCCCTATATAGTTTTTATTGTATAGCCAACAGTTACTAGAAATGGTAGAAACATCAAACTTACAGGTTCTCAGAATAGAGTGCTGAAGGCTTTGAGCATTGTGCAAGAAACAATGACAGGAGCTCAACACATGTTGTGTAAGCAGTGAAGACGGGTCGTGACCTACGCACAAGTTATTTGTGTCAGTGGGTTTACTGTGTGTCAGTGGGTTATCGTGTAGAATCAGTTTAGAACATGTGAAACATCACCAGAATACATTCACTGTGTATTCGCTATTCACAAGTTTCGATTTGTAGATTAATATGAAAATGTATTTAATGATGTCTGGTTTGTTTGATCCTACAAGACATCTGTGAGAGCAGAATTTTCAGAGTAATTTAGAATAGGATGTAAAAATAGCGTTATCAGACTTGTGTGATTTAGTAGTGTTTTTTTCCCACAGCTTGAGGTTTCATGCTGCAAGAAACTGACGTAGAGCTGAGGAGCAGTACACGCGCACGCAGGCACGCACACACAAACACAGACACACACAACCCCGCATATTTGACTGTTTTGTTATTTCTCCTAGAATTTCTGTAGAACATGAAAAGATAAGCCTCCCACTAATCAGCCTGAAGTTGGGGAATGTGGCTTCCATATGTGCTGACCTCCCTGACAGGGTCAAGCTGCGCTCCGTGTTTTACATTAACATTCCAGGTAAACTGTGGTCCTCATCTGACCTATAAGGGAACAATGGGTGCGACATTTTTTTTCCTTTTTATTTTACAGGAAATAAACATTTGAACATGTCATCCTGAGAGAATTTAATTTTGTTGCATTTTAATGTGCCTCATCAATTCCAAGGCACATGGTTTCCCTCCATTCATTCTCATGTGATGTGTGTTGGGTCATCTGGCAATCAGGGAGCTGAAAGGGCACCTATGAAATCGCTCTAGATCAGGGTAGCCCTGAAGTAGGCCTTAACCTTTGGGAGATTAAGGGCTACCTCATGGACACTGAGTAGTAAGGAGAGCTAACAGGGCCTGTTTGATACAAATATCCTAAAGAACAAATCTGCATAGATAACTTTTAAGTAATAATGATGATAATAATGGTTGCAGAAGTCGTAGGAGTAGGAGTAGTAGCAACAGCAGTAGTAGTAATGTAGTAATGCTATGTGAAGAGGCTGGTCACATGTCAATGGTTATTATTTTCTACATTTTTGGAACATGCCCCACATTTTAAAACATGCCTCGCAGGCGCCTTACGTGGTCCTTGCAGCCGACCATGTGCCCACGGGCCTGACGATGTTTAGCCGTGCCCTATGGGAAAAGACATAATCTGTCATTCATATCAACATGTTTTGGAGCGTTTATCTAAGAAATGTTGAGTGCTCATGGTGTGAGTTTCTGTTATTCACAGGGGTGTTGGTCGTTTTATACTGCACTAGTCACAGGAATGCTGTTGCAATTTATACACACCAATGAATCCAAGGCAAACATTTTGCAAGAAAATACATGCCCTCCCCCACTTTTGCTGACTGATCTTATGTTGGGTAAAGCATTATTCCTGGTTCTGAAAATGAGTGTATAATTCCCCTACTTTAGATTACAACTGCTGTACAAGATGACATTTAGTCAAACAAAACAGTTTTGTCCGATAAGTATAGATCCTGAATTTGCAGAGGGACATTGTGCTACTTTTCCTATCATCTCTCCTGCTGTTCGATACCAAGGTCAAAATACCGGATGCAGTAAGTGTGGGCTTGGACATGAGTCAGTTTTTCAGGGTTGAATGTCAACCCAGACTTCTCTGGGAACAACAAGCGTTTATTGCTGAGGAGGAGTAGGGAAAGCAGCTTGAGGCGAAGAGTGAAAAGTCTTCTCTCAACCATAATGCAGGATTTGTTTATCTCCAACACCTTGTTTGGATGTGGCAATTAATCAGTTACATGACAAATCATATATTTTTCTATAAAAATGATATATTTATTATGATATGATGATTTATTTGTGTACACAACTGAAAGGCCCTCACCACTAAGCTTGACTCATCAGTTTGGCATCGCGAAGGTTTGCAGACATAAACCAAGATAAGATTAGATGTTCCTTTATTCACCTCCAACTGGAGGGGTTCACCTTTGACACTGCAGTGCCAGGGAGGAGATATTGTGTAATCTCCCCTCAGGATCAAGTAAGTGTTTCTGTTAGAGAAAAATCTGTTGTGGACATTTGAGGAAGATTGCATCCTCAATAACAGGCAATATATTAATGATGACTGCAGTGGAACAATACACAAGGTGACTTTTAAGATATTCCTTAGTGAAACAAAAGTTGAAACGGTCAGAACACAAACAAAAACATGCAATAGCACTTTACATTGTCAGAATTGAATGTTTAAAATACATTAAAAGAAACCAAAACTACATTTTGACAGTTGTCTCTTCACATGAAACAGGTGTGCAGACAGCGAGATAGATATGAAGAGATAAATGTATAATAAAAGACTTGAGCAGGAATGTTTTTGAAATCAAGATAATCATGCAACTGAATTCTCATCCAGAGTGAGCGTGAGAGACAAAGTCATTCATACCAGTAGTTTGCATATATTAGCGTAGAACAGGCCCGTAATCAATGGACTTGATTTCTTTTTTTAAGTCCACAGATTAATGTGGACATGATAAAAATCACGCATTTTTGTAAGCATGATTCTACCATTAAAGTTTCAACGCCCTGATGTTATGCAGAGATCATGCATTCACTCTCTGTCTTTTCATTACTGCATCACCACTATCACGAACAACAATCACAGGATGTTTAGTGGTCACGAACAGGCTTTAAACAAACATTACACCAGCAATTCACCTCATTAGGAAACATACTCACACCCATTTTAAACAATGGACGCAGCTGTGGAATAGATTGACATTGATGGCACATCTGTGGTTTTTATTCTTCTTTAGGTACATAGTGTGACAGTTGATTTGTCTTCCAAGAGAAATCAATTTCTATTTCATGTCACGGAAGCGCCCATGATGCAGTTCATTTCTTGGTGGTGAACTTTCCATTACCGCTTGGCAATAGAGATATCAGTCGATGGTATCATTCTCCTGGAACCGCCTAGATAGACTTGATTAGGTCCGGCATTGCCAGACGCCGTGCTAGAAAGGCTCCATCAACATTGTCATGACACCTAATTACACAGTGGGTGTAATTCCTTTCAGGGATTCACCTCCTCAGACTGTCATATATGCTCTTACAGCATAAATAGGCATGCAATATTTAAACACACACACATGAAAATACATTGTCTACCACCTAACAAGGATATCGATGTTGGTTACAGAGGGAACCCCTCCCGAATATTGTCGTAGCAGATTTGATGACGGTCATACACTCATATAGTGTTAAATGTAGGTTGAGCTGATGATGCTCCAATTGTTTGAGCTCTCCAGCACGTTCAGCCATAACTAAAGGTTTGTGTGGGCGTTGTTTGAGCACAGGAACTTGCGATACATCGTGTTCTTCTTGCCAGGGCCTTGCAGGTGAACGTTCCTCAAGAACGACAAAACACACCAAATGAGGATAAAAAGCTCATTTACAAACCATTAGTAACACATGCCAATATCGAGATTCGACACTCTACTTGTGCATTACATTCAGTGGTTATGTTACTTTCTAAAAATACTGTTTTAGTGAAGTTAACTTTAAATTAACTTTAAATGTGTAGTGCCTGTTTATAAATCAACACTGCAGTGAGGGGTTTTCATGCTGCAGTGTCTGTGCTTCTGCCCCCTGGTGGCACCTAAGCTTGCAGGCAGTTTAAAACACACAAATACACATCAGGGCACAGTATGATTGATGTACTGTGTAGGACTTTAGGGACAAGACGGCAGTGGCTAATCAGGCAGACATTGCGCTACTGGTGAAAAGAAGAAAGGAGCTACGATAGTCATAGCATAGAAAGACAGCTGCATCACGTAGAAGGAAAATGAGAATCAGGACAGATACCAACAGTGTGTGAAGGACGCACATAAGGTGAGAGGGATTCAAACCCATGTTGATAAGGGAGACTGGCACCTGAACACAACACCTTAGACCGCTGCCACCCTGACACCTGGAGCAGTTACCTACAATTGAGGACAGTGGTTTTTGGGCAAGACTTAAATGTCCTGGATCATCAGATTAATGGATCAATAAAGTACCCACCCACCTACCTACCTAGACTTGAAAATTATTCTTTGCTGATATTCTTTGTTTGAATTAACAACATATTACAGACAACATCTCTGAACACCGATGGGAGGATGTGAAATGTGACAGGAAGAAAGGGAAATACTCTCGTCAACAACTGACATTTTTTGAGTGGCAAATTGAGCCACAAACATTTCAATTGAGTTTGCACACAATTAATTACAGCTGGGGCTCTGAGCTATTGATGCCAATGCTTGGCACTGACTGTGAGACTTCCTTGACACTACTGAACTGTGCATGTCTGAAATGCCTGTGGTCAGTCAAGCCATTAGATGAATACTGCATCTCATGGCTTGACCCTGTCTCATTCATGCTCATACTTGTGGGAAATGTCACATTTTTGTAAATAGCCAAAAGCCTAAATGGTGGTGTCAGGTGCCACACATCTGTGATTTAATTTGATCACAAGCGACACATTCAAGGTGTTGAAAAGGGTTGAGATTGTGAGGAGGGGTTACTTAGAATATCTTGGGTCAGCCATCCAAACTATGTGATGTGCAAATAGCAGTGGGACCAAAACAAACAGTGGCTCATTCGAAGGGACAGCAGGCTGAGCTGGAGGTGGCAGAGTTGAAGATGCTGAGGTTTTCTCCTGGTTAGACGGGATTAAAAAGAGATCCTCAGACGGACAACTAAGGTGCAGCAAGACACAGTACTTGTGTATACATACTTGTGTATACAATACGCCAGTTCTGTGGCATATAAACTGCATTTTTGTCTCATATTAAGTTGGTGACAGACAGACAGACAGACAGACAGACAGACAGACAGACAGACAGATAGATAGATAGATAGATAGATAGATAGATAGATAGATAGATAGATAGATAGATAGATAGATAGATAGATAGATAGATAGATAGATAGATAGATAGATAGACTAATTTTGAAGATTCCCCTCAAGAATTTCAAAGTGGTTTTGAGAGGCACTCTGATGAAAGTAGGTACATCTGAATATTGAAATAAGTAATGATAAAACATGTAATAGAAATAAAGAAGTTTTGTGGTCCTGGCTCACTACACCTCAATAAAGCCATGAGATCATCTGTAATGGCTCTCTCCACACCGAATGGTTAGAATTCAGGCCGGCAGGGGGCGCTAAAGATTAGCAGTACCACTCGCCTCCACTCTCCTTCTCCCCAACTGTTGTGGCACCTTGATTGGATTGCACTGAGCAGGTTCATTTGTGTCTGAATTTCTTACTGACCAACATTCTTCTTACTAACTTAGCACAATGTGGCTTGTGATATATGTGCAACTGACATCACATTATTTGCACAATGAACAGTCTGAAAGAAAGCGTGAAAGGAATGACAGGACTTCAAGTAAACCTACAATATAGATGCCTCCTCCACTGATCACTCACACTTTTCTTGATATGCCACAAAAAAACAAACCTTGACGTCTGTGGATTCGCCTCAGCAGCCGAGACAACTGACTCTATCGACTCCCTGCAAAATCAGTTTCAACAATACATCTGAATATGAAATGTTCTTGCCCCCCAAATGTGATTAAAAGCACTGTATTCAGATATGATTTTCTTTCCAAGATCACATGCTTGGATCCTAACAATTCTGCATGTCCGGTATTTCTTTATGTCTGCATGTGATCCTTTCAGTTCAATGCAGCTAAATCTATGATCCATATTATCCCTCATGACAAAGCTGACACTTCATCAATGTTCTGTGGCTGACACCATCAGTTTGCTCAGTTAAGCTTGACCTCCCACCTGAGGGGTGGTTATTGGTTCATTGCATTTTACATGATTTTACGGAAACAGAAAATCAGTGAAGTACCTACCCACCTACCTACACAGTAGATTAGACATCATGTGCCATCGGCCTAACCTTCCATGTAGCAAGGCAATTAGAACACTATTCATTTCTGCTTATACAGAGCTGCGGGCTGTCTATATCCATCTGTGTCTATCAATGCATGGATGACAAGGGTATTAAACTACTGTACGTCTCTCACTGCTGTCTCTGCAATCCTTCTCATTTCCTCCTGGTCTCATGACTAATCCTGACCAACCCGAGTACTCCCAAAGAGGATATGTACAGACCCAAGATACTTTAAGTCTCCCCACATGCCCACCCCACACCCCTCCTTCCATGCATACACACTCTGCTCTCCACAAAGACACAGACAGCTCATTTCACCTGTCACCCCGTCCATTACCATTGCAAATCACAATGTAGGCAAATCAAATGATTCACGTTACGATGGAAACACGCCTGTTCCCAATCAGAACATTTATTGCACAAATGCTATGTGCAGTTATACTGTAAATACTGTGTGGAATGCATTTTATGTGCAATATCACGCCTAAGTGCCCTAACATAGCAGATTCTAATGCTCCCATCCATTATCTACCTAAGCATCTTGCTTAAAGCACCTTGTTTCATGTCACAGTTATGCTCTGCTCTATATTATGGACTAGCACTTGCTCTACATAGCAATGACAAACGAAGCCTATGTTTTGGTCCAGGTCCAAGAAACAATTTATGCCTAAGGAATGTGGAGAGGTCTCATGAATAATTGTTGTTTTGATGTGTCGATATATATAAAAATGAAACAATAATTAACAGACTGTTCCTGCAAGAAGTTGCTTTCTTGTCTGGATTTGTCATTTTCATATGCCTTGAGGGTTGCACAGCAGTGACAAACTGAAAATCTCATGCCATGTGCATTAACTGATAGACGGGTAAAAAGGAAAAATTGCTGCATGAGAGGAACATTGCAGACACAAACTGCCCAATGAGGACATGGATGTGGCTTGAACTGGATTTAATTTAGGAAAGTTTGTGTTTTCATCTCTTGGTTTGTTCAGTAATTCAATACCATTACTTTTTCTGCTAGCCGACGCCGAGTTCACCACGTGACAATTGCCAGTTTGACAATTGACAATTTCAGAATGAAAGTTACAGTAAATGCCTTAGATGGTTGAGCTCTGATCTCATTATGTCAGTATCGTGAACAGCAGCAAAATTTGTCTCTCATGGACTCAGAAAACCAGGCTAACTAACAAATCTAAACTAACAAATCGAGCCAGTCCACATTCAAAATCCCAGTCAATAAACATCTGGCGGAGAAGCTGTTATTGTGTGCATGGTAATATATCACAGGTCTGATTCAAACAGCTGGCAAAAAAAAACAGAAGAGAGAATGAAGCAGTTTGGAGTAAGGCAGTACATAAATGCAGCATACAGTATACAGAAATGCCAATTTATGTCATTGAATGCAATCCTACAATGTCAGCTTGTATTTTGAGTTGCAATATCTGCTGCCTAAACAGTTAACAACCGGAGATATACAGTCGACCCTCGATTGTGCGGACTTCACATGTCCGGACTTTCAATTGTCCGGACAACGTCCGCCTTCCGGACTAAATGTCCGCTCCAGCCGCTCCAGTCCGAAGAATGACAACTTTGACCGATAGGTGGCCAACCCGGTGAAAGGGTGAAAAAATACCAACTTTTCGTTTTTTATTATTACTGCTATTAATATTATGTTGTGCCCTATTGCAGGTTTAACCAAATTTTACTCTCATGTATACTGTATATGCGTATTGTACCATATTTTAGCCTAGGAGTATGTGTGCGAGACAATATAGGCTGTTTACTGTACAGTACTCAATTTTCAATGTCCGGTAGTCAATTTTCAATGTCCGGACTAGGTCCAGTCTGTATTTGTCCAGAGAAACGAGGGTCGACTGTATTCATCATGATTTATGCCAGATAACAATATTTTGTCACCTACTGAATGTTTCATCAGTTATGGTCACAAATTAAGAGGCTATGTTTATTTAATGTTTATTTTGCTGTTTACGAGTTGTAAATTGCATCATGACATAAATTGTTTGTTTATGAGGATCGAGGATGAAACGTGATGATTTGTCACCGGCAGATGTTACAATAGATGCCTAACAAAGCTTTATTGTGCGTTCCTGTGCAATGAATGTACTTATTCAGAAAAATTCAAGATTTAAAACCACGATGTTCACTTATCTGACTTGAAAACTGCACGTAGTGAGTCAAATTTGCTCGTAAAAATAATACAATACTGTATACAGTACAGAAAGTACACCTAGTAGGGGAACTACATTTCCCAGCATGCCATACCACGGCAACGTCATCAGAAACCGGCAGTAGAGATTGTAATGTCAAACTCCAGTTGTGCCAGTGCTTTTCTTCGTACTTTGTACATTAATATAATCGCGCTGTTTAGCATACTCACATTCGAATGAAAACAATGCCAACTGAAGGACCAGCTTTACGGTATGTTGGGACGCTGCAGCTTTGTAAGACCAAAAAATAACTCGTCTTTGACACGGCCAAAGTGAACCTTGGTGGACCTGCGTTAACCTTTGTACTCTGACCGAGAAGGAGACACCTGTGCCGCCTCGTCTTCGTCCTCGTCTCGGCTGTGCTGTGCTGTGCTGTCGTAGTGTCCCTCCGTCCATGGCGCTGGCAGGGGTGCGAGTGATCGAGCTGGCCGGCCTGGCACCGGCTCCGCTCTGTGGAATGATTCTGGCCGACTTTGGAGCTAAGGTGGTCCGTGTCGACCGGACCCGAATTGCCGCCACCGTGGACACGCAGGCCCGAGGCAAAAGATCCGTTGCTATCAACCTGAAAAGTCCCGAGGGCGTGTCGGTGCTCCGAAGGCTGTGCGTCCAATCTGACGTGGTGCTGGAGCCATATCGCAAAGGTCACTCCATAAGATCTCAGCTGCTGCAAATACGCATGACTTATTTGCTTTTGAAATTGACTGCTGCTTTGAAATGTTATCTTATTTGGATTGATTACTTTTCAATTGATGTTTTCAGACAAGGGTATGACATTTAAAACTGTGAAGGCCAGCTACAGTATAATTCCCGCACAGATACATTCTCAAACATTGATCCTGACATTGATGGAGATTCCGTGACCTCAGTGGTTTGTGCTTTGATACATCTTAGCTCATTTTCAGATTTCTGATTGATCAGCTTTGTTTTGCCAGTTGACATTGAGTGCCAGAACACACCTCTAGAATTGCTACTTTACTCGATTGATGGGGATCAAGTGGAAGCTGTGGAAAGGAGCACGTTAAAGAATTCTTCCCTACCTTCACAGGTGTGATGGAGAAGCTGGGCCTGGGTCCACTCGAGCTGTTAGAGGAAAACCCTCGACTGATCTACGCTCGACTGACTGGATATGGGCAAAGTGGAGCTTACGCCGCCAAAGCTGGACATGACATCAACTACCTCGCTATATCAGGCAATAACACATACAACACATAAATTAGATTCTAGGAATTATCCATCATGTCGCACTATGTCATAATTAAATTATTCTGTTTCCCTTCAAGGCGATTTACAATGACAGGCTTAGTTTGGAGTCAAGTCACATTTTTTGAGAAACACAATTTGTCATAACTTTTAGTCTCTGTGCTTCTCTTTTGCTTTTTCTTCTTTTGCAGGCCTTCTGTCTCGGTTGGGTCGCAGTAATGAGAAGCCCTGTGCTCCGTTGAATCTTTTGGCAGACTTTGCCGGCGGTGGTCTGAGCTGTGCCTTAGGGATCGTTATGGCGCTATTTGAAAGGACAAGGTCAGGGAAGGGCCAGATCATAGATGCAAGCATGGTAAGCCAATCACAAAATGCCATCCGTCACGTCAACCTCAGTCAGTCAAAGCATTTTTTCCATGCAGCGGCTGCCCTTTACATGTGAGGAGTCTTCTTGCCTGTAATGCCTTATAAGGCAGACTACTATTTCCACTGAAAACCAGTGATTTATTTTACTGCACCGGAGATTTGTTTGCTTGTATGCATTTCGAAATTTGAGCATACTTATATGCGACTTTCACACTTCAATCTCAGGCTTTGCCTCAAATGACTCAAGTATTTGCCTTTTCTTCAGTATATTAATTGCTCCCAAGATGCTATACTGAACATCCCACATGCGCTGCAAAATAGTGAGGATAAATGATAGGCAAAGAAGCAGTTCCCTCTTGGATTCACAAAGAATATCCAGATCCAAAATCTATTTTGAAGTGATGTCATGTAGGAGGTGAGGATCAGTGGATGAGGATTTGTTCCCTCAAATGTATTTGTCGACCTTTTACTTGCAGTGACCAGGAAAATAGGATTTGTCGTTATATTGCAAACGTTACTTCAATAATAAGTCCTCCCTAGCTCACAAAGTGAATTTGTCCTTGTTCGGTACTTTCCGCCCCAAGGTGGAAGGCGCAGCATATTTAGGATCATTTGTGTGGAAATCCAGTCGCATCGGCATGTGGGATCATCCTAGAGGGCAGAACTTGTTGGACAGCGGAGCCCCCTTCTACGATACCTACGAGACATTGGATGGGAAATATATGGCTGTGGGAGCTTTAGAACCACAATTCTACTCACAGTTGCTCAAAGGTTTGGCACACGCAAAGAAAGCCAAAGAAAGATGGCACAGACGGACAAACATGCTTCTTTCTCACTTGATGTTACATGAACACATTTTTGTCTGTCTAGGTTTAGAATTGGACGTTAGAGATTTGCCACCACAGATGGATACAAGAGACTGGCCAAAGCTCAAACTCATCTTCACCGAGCGCTTCGCGTCAAAAACCCAAGCAGAGTGGCAGCGTGTGTTTGACGGGACGGACGCCTGTGTAACACCTGTGCTGTCTTTCGACCAAGTGAGCTCCCACCCACACAACCAAGAGAGAGGATCTTTCATCAAAGATGCCGATGGGGAAGAAAGTCCCCGCCCCGCTCCGTTTCTATCCAGAACGCCCGCAGAGCCTTGCCTTGGCAGAGATCCAATCATTGGAGAACACACCCGTGTAGTTCTTGAGGACTACGGTTTCATACCGGCAGACTTGGACCAGATGGTGGCAGCAGGCATTATTGAGTGCAATGCTGCCAAGTCAAAGCTGTAGAGGACTGTGGGCTTTGTTTGAACGCAGTGGTCTCCAATTCCCCGGGCCGTGTGCTGGTACCGGTCTGTTGGTCAGTTGGTAGCGGGCCTATTCGGACATATTTGACCTCACTGACTTGAACTCATTTTTTTATTTAATCAGCAACAGCCAGACACATTTGAGAAAAAAATAGATGGATAGGTAGGTACTTTATTGTAGGTACTTAATAAAGGTGGGCATGTAGTGATGTACTCAATTTTGCTTTCAGCTACATGCATCCTTGTTTTAATGTCATAAAAAAAAGTTATTTTAGTAGTGATTTGAAACTGATTTTTTAACGTTGGGCATTTTAAAAGTTTTTTTAGACTCACTTTTCCAATCTCTCAAAGAATTTGTAACACAGTACATCATAGTTTGATACAGTTTGTTATTGAATCATCCACAGACAATTTCAATATTGTTATTCTGTATGCATACAGCATACGGAGTAAACATATTTGCTTTAATCGGCCATGCAGCATTTCAGGTTCGTGTCCAAATAGATTAAAATCAAATTATAAGAAATCATTGAATCAGGCATTATGACAAATATGTGAACTTCAAGATCAACTGTTAATTGATTCATGTGCATATACTGTATCACTGGATGTATTCTAACCCATTGATCTCAACAGAATTTACCTTTGAGCCCGCAAACCTCAAATCCTCCCCCATTAGTCATCTTCAGTTAAGCAGTTATTCCTTTTCATACTTTTAAGTAAATGAACTGTGACAACATGCCTCTGCCTCTTCACCTTTTGCGCATCTCAATGAAACAGCGAGAAAAATAGATTCACCAAATATTACTGACACTTTTTAAACGAGAAAGTTGTTGACCAACCAGTGGAACTACCAAAACAGCAGCAGGTTGTGGGGTGAAACAAAATGCGATTTCTTCCACTTGAAATAAATATTTTTTTGAGCAGTTGTGGTTAACAATCTTTCCTCTCCATCATGTCTCTCCATTAATAAAATTTGAACTTGAGGGTTAAGTTCTCAATGTTTTATAGCAGGGAGCAGACCTGGTCCTCTCCTTACTGCCAGCATGATTACCAGTACTGAATTGTTTCTTCAGTATGTCTTATTGTAAGTACTCTTATTCGTATGACGTTGGTAAATGTGAATCTTTACAGCCAAAATGGAATCACAATATGAATGATTGACTGACATTTATGTAATTGCCTTAGTGCTATGATGTAGATTGCAGTCCAGTATTTGGGACTCATAAACTGGACTGTCATGCTGGACTGTTCGATCTGTAATATGCATCAGTCACACTTTTGATGAACCTTTGAAGAAAGTTTGCTCAGAGACTGCAAAAACACCACTTTTGTGATGCTCACTCTAGTTTGGATTGAGCTTAACACTGCGTTGTTCTCTTGGTTTCAAATTGCAAATTAGCACATTTATCCTTGGCGCCTGTTAAGTTCTGAGGATTGTCTTCCATATGAAAGGTGCGAAGACTAACACTGGCAGTCCAGCTTGTTAAAAGAAAATGTAGCCCCTCTCTGACCAACATGCTGGTGTTGTTTACTTCGCCACAAGTCAAGTGAAAAACAGCAGGAGCCTCTTGCTTGGAAACTAATCTAGAAGTGCTGACAACCGAGGCAGAGGCTTTGTGGCTTTATGATCACAATGTCTGCCATGTTGTATCACAATGAGCATTTTAGCAGAGTGTTGTCCCAAAACCGCTGAATGACCCGTATAAACCATTAGGTCTGCTTCTCGATCAAACCAGGTTTGCTTAGAAGGGCTGGTCTCCACCCTAACCTTACCTACTAGCTCTGTTATGGCAAGGTCACAGGTCCTGCACCTGTCAGGCACTCACCTGCTAGCGTGGTAGAAGCTTTGATTGGCATAATGCACTCTGCAGAGAGCAATGAGTACGTTATTTCTTGCAATTAACACACAATTCTATCCTTAAGAAACTACAATTCCATCTATAAGATAGACAACCAATACCGCATACAATTCTACAAGGCCTATCTCCTCTACCCCACTAATCCAATTTGTTGAGAACTTTCTCTGTGTTTTGTGAAGCTCTGTGAGACTTTGTCTGTAGTACTGGCCTAAACAATGAACGTTAATGAATACATCATAAACCTGATCATGATAGATAGATATAAACAGGTATTATTCCATCTGCATACTTAAATGTCTCGCAAACAGACTGATATAGATGGATGGTGTCAATGTGCAGATTTTACTGCACTAGTTGCTTAATGACCTTGAGCAAAGCGCATAAGATATTTAGAAAGATTTAGGATTTGGGACTGAAAAGAAAACAGCTTCCCTTGGGTTGAGGTTTTTCTTTGAGTCAGATAATGCTGGAAAGGTGTTAGGCTCCTCTGAGCCGAACAAATGACAGACAATACAAATACAGGCTCATCCCTGGACTTCAAAGAAGACCGTGGTGTGAAAAATAAGAGAAAATAATTGGAGGACATCTGACCACCCCGGAGCTTTCTGTGCATTCAATAAATGATGCTGGCTTTCACATGTAACAATTGTCAATGACTGTGCCCCCCACTCAGAGAGCTCCACCCTGTAGACCTCCCTCTGAAAAAGGTCTCATTATGTCTTTTTCACACCATAACTACCTCTGACCCTTGTCCAACTTTCACACTTCATCATCATGACTGACAATCCAATCCGTGAAACGTCAGATCTGTCCTTCAGCCTGGCATCCTTTCTCTTAGCTCTCACATGTAGTGCTATTACACACAAGCTAACGGCTTAACAACTATGCTTGGAATGTGAGTGGTGTGACTCCAAACATCTGACTCTCACCATGCCAAGCACCCCACTGGGCAGTGAAATGGAGGGAAAAATCACGGGATCAGTGTGGCCTGTGTCAGTCTCTGTTACGTTGCAAACTGGGCCTTACCGGTAAAGTTTAAACATTAATATATCCTCTTTTAAGATGACTGTTGTGATTACAACTGTGCTGTGATGTGTATGTTTTGTGAAATATGGTACTCAGCCGTCATTGCATGGAAGTGGTTATATATTTTGTTGGGCGTTATGGAAACAGTCATGTTTACTTTGATTGATTTTAGTTGGCTCGATTTTTTGAGTGAGTACACCCACGTATACAATTCAGTATAACCTCCACAACAAATAAAAATACCATCGGTCTGTGGTATTCGGGGGGAAAGAATGACCTTTTCCTCCCAGGATCACATGCAGTATCACTTGATGAGCTGAGAGTCCTGCTGTGGTTACCAGTGAGGGAGCCCTTGTGATGTGACGGGATGGAGGAGTGCTAAAATGTGCACGAGCAGTTTACGGGCAATGTTGTTCTTTGTACAATACTGTGGCTGAACCTATGACTGGGGGGGAAATGTGAATGGATGAGTGATCTATTACATCAGGTGATGAAAGCTATGGCACACACGCACTACATTTTCTACACTGCATATACCAGAGACGACAGATTTTTGCGCTCTTTTTAGAGATGGCCTGGATTTGCTCCTACTTTATTTCATCGTCTTCACATTCAGACAGGGGGTTTGCCTTAGTAGGATGGAAATCTTCACAAGCGTTGGCTGATAAGCCTACCCAGACAAGCTGGGACTTTGGATAGCGCTAATCTGTGCTCCTCGGGAGGCTGATAACATTAGACCTTCAATGGCGCACGAGACTGGTGGCCTACTGAGGCCTTGATTTAAAAACTGCCATTGTTTCACAAGAAATGTGGGCTTGCGAGTAGAAGTATAAATGCAAATATCGACTCGATCGCCCATCTCACGTGCACAGGAGCTGGAATACAGTAGGTACAATAGGTGGGCACATAGATTGGTAGTCAGGCACTTAATTAATCAATTGATACTGGAAATTAAGATTCGATTGACTGTTCGTACGCTATATTAATTGGTTTGGGGTGATGTGTATTCCTGTAGACAGGACACAAGGTTTAAATCTCTGTATTTAAAACTTCATGTGTAAGCAGCTCGGAAATGGAGAGCAAAATGACTAGGAGTTAACACACACATCTACACACACACACATACACACAGGACAACAGGATCAGTCTACAGTATGTGTAACTAGCTCATTTCAGCCCTGATGGCATTCAACCTCAAACCACAGAGGATTGGATTTGTACCACTAACACAGATGAATAGCTGATATGAATATATCAGTTCTAATTTAGACCTGATGGCTGACTTGAATTGTGCAGACCAAGCGCATAAGAGATTGATGAGATTATCAATTAGGAAAATTTGTATTATTCTAACCATCTGTGGTGCAATGTCATTGGAAGGGCATTTCCGACATCAGTCTCTGTAAGATGGCTCGTCTGTGTATGTGTGTGTGTGTCTTTGCGTGTGTGTGTGTTTGCGTGCTTGTTTGTATTTTAATGCTAACTGAGGCAGACAGTTTCAGGAGATGAACCTCGACCAAAATCTTGGTGCTTTAAGTCTAAGTTAGTGAGGTCACAGTGCAACTTTCCCCAGTAGGTGAGAATTTATTTACGCGCGTTGACAGGAACTAAGAAATGAGACCACATCTCTCCTGTGTTAGCTTCTCTGCGCTGATGTCGCAAAATCGAGAATAGAATTTAAATTCCTTCTCCTCACCTACAAGGCTCTTAATGATCAGACACCGTCATATCTAAAATAGCTGATGGTGTCTTATCATCCAACAAGAACTCTGTTATCTGGGAGTGCAGGATTACTTGTGGTTCCTAGAATAAGTACAAGTGGAATGGGAGGCAGAGCCTTTGATTAACAGGCAACACTCCCATGGAACCATCTCCCAGTTTCAGTCCTGAGCCTCTTTCCTTTCCTCCTCCTCTCCTCCCCCTTCCTCTCTCTCTCCCACCTTGTGTACATCCATGTTTCATTCATGCATGTCACTGATTCGGCCTCTTCCCAGAGTCACAATCATTGAGTACTGCTGTCTATCTTTCTCTCCCTCTCTCTCTCTCTCTCTCCCTCTGCCCCCCTCTCTCTCTTCCCACTAAAGTAGAATATTTCCCTTGCACTGTCACCAAGTGCTTGCTAATGGGGGGAAAGTGTCGGGTCTCTGTATATAACTTAATCCAGGAAAGTGCCTTGAGATAACTTTCTGCCAGCAACTATCACGCTCAGGTCCGATCAGCAGGCACCGCCAATTTGCGTGTTGTGTATTACGGAGCTGTTTGTGGCCAAACTTGAGACTGAGCCCATTTGTAAACAGTCAACAAACAGTATGATCTTATGGCCAAATGTTCCGGAGCTTTTTGATTTGTGGTTGTGTGCGTTAACACAATGGAAAATAATGTTCCATGAATGACGCGCTAGGAGCTGCGAGAAAGCATCTTGCATTTGACTCTGCATAGACAAGTATTTTTAGCCGCTGAAACACCACTTGTATAACCTGGTCATTAGAGCTGTCTGTCCAGGACTGCTCATTCTTGCCTGCTCTTGCCATCTGTTCTATTTCTCAAAACTTAGGAAAGATGCATGTTCACAACAACATGCCTAGCTGATATTTTGTCCTACTAAACCCCTGATTTGAAGCACAGCAGCATGCAAGCATCCAAAATATGGTGAGGACACAGGCTCGTACTTCCACATCAACAAACTCAATCCAAGCGTATTTTTTGTCCTCTGGCTTGCATCCATCCGCTGCTATTGCAGGATGACAACCATCATTTGTGAGCCAAGTTGCTGTCAGATTGAAATTCTGCAATCTTGAAACCTTGAGGTACAAATTTGGCAAAGAGTGACTCAGTGGGTAGCGTGGTCGTCCTCTCTCTGTGTGTGTGTGTGTGTGTGTGTGTGTGTGTGTGTGTGTGTGTGTGTGTGCGTCAGAGGATCCTCTTGTGATTCACCAACACACTCAAATGATATTGAGGCAACAGTCTGGCCTTTCACTGGGATTTGCAATGTTTT
>OMPJ01045603.1:0-43750 GCA_900312935.1 Carapus acus | reverse complement strand
TCCTTCATCACCTTGCTTCACACGGAACTTTGTCTGCTCAGCTGAGATGCAGAAAATAGTTTATATCTATGAAAGTATATATTCATAAATAGTACATAATTATTTAATGTGGTGATAGTATCCTATTTCCTGGAGAGCTAGCCAACAAACCTTTGTTTTTATTTATTTCTCGGACACTCACTTTGTCCGTCTCCTCTGTGGAGAGGTACCCAGAGGTCAGTAGCATGTCGGCCAGGGCGGGGCAGCTGGGCGTGTCGGTGGTGGAGGAGGAGCGCGGGCGCTGCAGCAGGGCCTCGTGGGTGCTGCGGCGGTGGATCTGAGGGCTTCCCTTCTGCGGGGGCTCGCCGACGCCGCCCGCCTTGCTGCGGCGGCTCTGCAGGCTGGTCCCTCTCTTCATCATCGGTGGAGCGCCTCGGATCTGCTGCAGGACGCGGCTCAGAGCTGCGGGGGGAGCGGAGGCGGCAGGGTTGTCAGAGTCCACGGCGAGGGCAGCAGAGGGAGGCGTCTCCCCTGCGTCTGGCCCAGTATCCTGGGGCTCTGAGGGGGAGGTGACAGCACAGGACAGGGCCGAGTCGAGCGGGCACACGGACGACCGCCGGCGTTGCGGCTGGAAGAGCTGCTTGAGGCCGTGGCCCAACGCTCCCATGTTCTCCAGGGCATTGTGGGTGATTTTGGACAGGCCGTGCTCAGACTCGGACGCCCTGCGGCCGACCTCGTGCTCCGCCGCCGCTCGGCCTACTACGTCCGCTTCCTCGGGGCTCTGCTCATTACTACTCTGATCCATTGCACGCCTCCAGCGTTACGGCGAAGCCACGACAGCCCGTGGACGCTGCCCCTCTGAGGGGCTGGCGGAGAGCTGCGACAGTGGGGCGGGGGGTTGGAGGGGTTGGTTGGAGGGGCGAGGGCAGCGGCAGCAGTGCTCAGTTGGCCCTCCTGAGCATGCATACATCTGCAGCTCGCTTCAACGGCATGCTTTCTACCTCCAAAGAAAATGAAAATAAATGGAGTAATGAGTGAAGAACATAAGAATAACATAAGAATAATAAGAATAATACTTAAAATCTGCTATCTCTGAAGGCTCACAACTGAGACAGAACGTGAAACTCAATAATAATAAACTCTGTTTTCAAATAAACTCTGTTTTCAAAAATACAAAATTAAAGGCCCATATTTCAGTGGCAAAAGTAACTGTAAAAACAAAACAAACATTTCCAACTGTTCCTGAAATGTCCCTGGGCACATCCGATGACTACATACAATTTTGTGGAACATGTTCCCAGTAGCAATGACAAATAAAGCCGAAATCAAAGTCATAAGTAAGTCACCCCACCATCCTAAATGGACGATGAGATGCGACATTTCAGAAACAGTTTGGTGTGTGTAAGAATCAATAACAAACACAATAACAAACATGTAGATGATGAGAACAGAGAAGGATGAGCTGGGAGGGTGTGATCTGGACTCTGACCGGGTTATGTTTAACTTTATGTCTTTGTGTATGCGATGGGTGGATGGTGGATGCGTTAAGGGATGTGTGGTGATCCAGAACTCTACAGAAATAAAGCCGGGTCAAGTCGGGTCAGGGTGTGGAAGGTGTGGGACTTTAGATTGTGTATCATATACAAAGAAGTTTTCCTCACCAACATGTAATATGAGAGAGAGAGAGACAGAGGGAGAAGACAGCAAAGGGAGAAACGGCGGTAAAAGCGACAGAGTACAGGAGGGAGAGAGAGAAAGAGAAAGAGAAAGAGAGTAAGCTAGAAAGAGAGGATATTTACCATTAGTACCACCACTCCTCTCTCCTTGTCCGCTTGGCTTCTCAGGATCGTCTAATTGGGATAGAAAAGTTGAAAGAAATCAGTTTCTCAGTAACATCACACACAGATACACACACACACACACCTTCCACCCTGATGTCTTCCGTTCTAGAGGAGAGACGCTGCCTCAGAGCGCCTGTATGACCTAATTGGCGCGGCCTCAAACATGCCATGACAAACCACCAGCTATGCAACAGCGTGTCAAAGTACGCATTAACTGCCAGAATGCTAACAGCCACCAGATGCCAGCGTCCAACATTACTGGACCCACAAGGAAGGACAATTCATTTGCCCTATTTTTGTGGTGAGGAGCACGATCGTGCTGTTTTACTTGATGGCTGTCGATGCTTCATGAGGGGGCTGAAATCCTTGACATTTGTAGGAGGCTCCGTTGGATGTTCTACCAGTCTGTGGTTGGCATCATCTTGCTCTACACCAGGGTGTGCTAGGGAGGCTGCGCGCCAAAGGGCTCATTCAAGCTGACAAGGTGAGCTGGCTTTGGGGTCGGCATGAAGCTGGACGTAGTGGTGATGGTGGCAGCGAAGAGGACTTTGGACAGACTGATGGACATTATGGACAATGCCAGTCACCATCTGCACTTCTTTAGCAACCAGAGGAGCCTGTTAAGTGATGGAATGCTAATTCCTAAGTGCAGGGACAACACATTTAAGAACTCTTTTGTCCTGCAGGCCATTCAACTGTTCAGCTTCTGATCTGGGGCAAGGAGGATTACGGGGGTCAAGGAAGGTAACAGTAGGGCATAAACAACTATCTTGTGGGAACAAAGGATTTCACAGAGAAATACAAAATATGATATATGTCCGTGCAATACCTCAGTAGAATTCATAATTAACAGTCTAACCTGAGTGCAATGCATAACTATTAAACTGTACTATATATTACTGTATGTTATACAAACAGACATCGTATGGTGGTGACTAAATTGTTGTGGGATTGCATCTCTATGTATGTATTGCACATGGTATCTAGTGTTCTCTTATTACACTTCTATCATTCTTGAGTATTTAAAAAAATCACTGTTGTTCTCTGTATTCTCAATTTACCGGCAGGTCTTTCCTTGCTTTGTTTCTGTGCTGTCCATTAAGCTGCTGGGGTTTCACATTTCCTCGATCAATAGATTAATGGATCAATACAGTACCTTCCTACCTACTGCAACAACCTTTTCATTGGTTTGAGCACTTCTGCTCTGGAAACTGCAGCGAGTCCAAAACACTGCAGCTAAAGTACAGACTAAAACACATAAGTCTGAACACATTATGTCAGTTTTAGCATCTTCACAATGGCCTCCAGTCCACACTAGGCCCTGATGTTAATGTTCCTTTACAATCCTACATGGCCTGAATCCTGTATACTAGTCCGACTTGCTAACTCTTTGAGTTCCATCACATGCTCTTAGATTCCATTCCAAAAGCTTTGACCAAACCCCTTGGAAACAGGGTGTTTGCATACGGAGCACCACTAATATAGAAGTACTCTGATGTTGTGAGGAGGGTGAGGCGAGCAAATGTCCTCTCATCTTGTAAGTACGCTGAAGACGCAATTACACTCAGTTCACTGAAACTGTCCTTAGCTGCTTTGCTATGGTAGAAAAGTGATTACACGCTCAAATGTAGACCACAGTTTCGTCGTCAGGGTCCAAAGTTAGGTAACAATGATAAAGCGGTTTGTAATAGCGAGTGTGGAGATGGATGGGGCACTGCAGTTGACTCTCTCCTTCTCTTTCCTCCATCTATCAGCTCAAAATGGCTCCTATTCTCACCGATCACAATACAAACCATTTCATACTCTATCTGAACCTTGGCCCGCTTAGTTGGTTGCATGTGTGCCAGTTTCTCACTCATTCTTAGTCTTCCAGGTGCTCTGTGTACAACATCCATTGGGTCCTGCCTCCCTCAGAACCTCCAGCACCTCCGATGCCTCCTCATCAGAGCATTCTCCACATCATTCTGCCTCATCATCACATTCACTAATGCTTCTTTTTCTCTCTGTGCCCTCAAAGAGAAAAAATAAAGCTGAGAGTCTGCTCTCCCTCTCTTTTTCTCTCTGCCCCTCTCCACTAATCCCCTCTGTGAAGCCCATTGAGACACCGAATGTGATTCTGGGCAATGCAAATAAATGCTGATTTAATTGATTGATAGAGAGATGTCAGCTTGTCTGGTGCAAGGCACTCTCCCACAACTGCTTTGGCAGGGAACATGCCGAGCAGCCAACTGCCCCTGATATAATAAACTTCAGTCAAATGCAAACTGAAGGATTTGCTGTATTTGTTATATTTTGAAATCTAAGGTGTCACAGTGGTAAATATGTGTCCAGTAATAAGTGTGATGAGGCAAATAAAACTCAGTAGTGTGCATGACAGTTAGGTATCATTCAAAAAAAAGAAGAGTAAGATAAATTGTAGTGATGATGGAGCTGTGGGATGTAGACACAGAGACAGCATGACAAAGATGTAGATATAGAGAAAATATAGATAAACTCCTACAAAGCCACGATAACAATTTGTAGCGACCTCATCGTCCTGCAACAATTATCCTCCATCCAAACATTCTGGCCATTGGCCCTGACATGATGGGTTGGGATACACATTCGTTCTGGCTTCAAGCAGAGAACCACAATGTTCTCCTTCATCTGCGGTGAAGACCTCAGAAGAGGGCAAAGTGTTTTCTGTCTGAAGTGGGTCAGGCAACATCAGCCTTCACAGTTCTGTGTGCCTGGACGCAGTGTTCCAAGGTCATACCGGCTCCAGGAAGAGTCCTCTGACTGTGTGTGCATGTTCGTGTGTGTGTGTGTGTGTGTGTGTGTGTGCTGGCATTCGAGGTTTGGTCCCTGCTCATGGCGCAGCTCTTCCATAAACAGCATCTTAACACACACAAGAGCACAGTATCAACGTAGCAACCAAAGGTTGATGCAGCACCTGGTGTCCCTTGACCCAGAGGATGACGACAACACACACAGACACACCTGCATTCCTCTCTCCATCTGTCCCACATCTGCTCAGATTTGTTCACATAAGCGTACCTTTATTGATGACCAGCCCAGCTCCTGACGTTGGCAGAGCTTTGATGGCACAAAGGAGATTTCAACAGCAAGAGGATCTCTGGGCAAAACCTCCAAATGACAATCTAGCGCATTACCTTTTTAACTTCCTTCCACTGTTTCCATGGATACTCAGAATTATTACCTGCTGCAGAGACATAACAGAGGGTCTGAGTGATTGTACCAAAACGAGGATCACTGTGCAACATCATTGTTTGCTCAAAACTGCCAAAATGGTCTAGGCTCTGATCTAAACAAGTCCTGATCTAATGTTTTCATTGAATCACACTGTCCTTTCAATTCAAAATGCTTCACTCGTCCCTACAATACAGTTAATCGAAATGTCTCGCTCTCCAGGTTGACAACATTTCCTCGATGGACCAGTTCCCACCAAACAAAGCTCTCCATCTCCACCACACTTTTCAGCGGTTCCATCCAAAGGGCTCGGCACCGGCGGAGCTCTGTACAAAGGGCTCGGCACCGGCACGCCTCAGTGGAACACGCTCAGCCTCTATCTTATAGCTCGGCGTGTCCTCTGCTAATCAAATTGGCATTCGCATCGTTGCACAACGTTCAGATGAAATATGCGTGCAGGACATTTAAAACCTATCTCCACAAGTTATTTTGTAACGCCGGTGTTAGTTTGCTCGCTAGTTTCTTTAACAGATTCTAATTATATAGCCAAGTTAACGAGTGATGATAGCCGTCTTGTCCATTAACGAAACAGAGGTTTGACCATTACTAGCGAGAAAACTAAGGGAATAAATATTGATACGTTTCGCAATAACATAGAAGAGACCGTCAAAAGCCGAAGCCCATGAGTTTGACGTGGGGGTATTGGGAGAGAGAGGATTTAGCAGCGCTAGCATGTTGGCACAGCCCTGACCTTTAAACTGTTTGCATTCGAGATCCATCCCACGGGAAGGCTGTCATATTGCATGTTGTGTCCGAGGAGGGCGCAGCTGACCGCGGCGGCAGAGAAAACGTGACTTGCCCTGTCCGGTGGTTTACTGACTTATTTATTTATATTGGACGGCTAGTCTGCTCCGGGAACAGTTAGCACTCCTTGGGCTAATGTGGAGTGCCAGCAATGTGTTTACTTTCGTTTGAGGAGCACACCGGAGGGGCGGGGTGGGCGGAGAGGATTCAGCTGAGGATTCAGCTGTGTGATTGAGGAGAATCACGTAGCATCGCTCCAATATACACGAAAGAGAGAGAGAGAGAGAGAGAGAGAAAGTGTGTGCGTGTGTTTGTGAGAGACAAAGAGGGGGCAAGAGAGACAAGCTGCTAGAGCAGTGGTTGTTAACCTTATTGGAGGTCCAGAACACCTTTTTCTCAGAGTCTCAATCTGGATGTGAATACATATGAGAAATCTTACAGGGATAATACATGCACAGCTGATCCCAGTCAAAAAAAGACAGCAACAAAAGGAAATACAAGGATAAGGACAATTACACAACAAATGTGAATGTTGAGTCCCAGATTAGTTTAATTATTGTTGAGCGTCTATCAAAAAGACAAGTCAAAGGATAGGTCATGGGAACAATAGTGCAATCTGCAGGCAGGAATGATTTCCCATAGTGTGTGTTGTATATATGGATAGTTTTTAGTTATTGTCAACAGTTCTCAGAAATCTACAGGTTGATCCTCCAATTGCCCTCAACATGGTCATGAGTCCCACTCAGCCACCAATGAAATGCTTTATGAACTGCCTTGACATTAGGAATTTCAGAGCACAGTGTGGGGGTTTGGCCCTGAAGAAAAGGAGCTCATTCTGTCTGCGTTGCGTTACCAAATCATACATTCCATTTCTCAACCTGCTAGGTCCTCAAAGGGTTCTTGTCAGGCAGCTTGAGTCTATCCAAACTGTCATGGGACAAAGGTGAGGAAGCCAGAATACCCAAATAAATCCCACAAATACATCAAACCATGAACACTGTTGCTATGAGGTGACAGAGCTAACACGGTACCACCATACATTTGAGCAATTCAATATGGAGTATAGAGAGTAATACTAGCAACACTTTGAAAATAGTCTTCAAAATGATCTCCCATTTTCAATTCTGAGGCAAGATTATGTTAAACTAAGTTCGTGCAAAAGATAGAAGATGTGCATCTTAAGAGCTTGGTCTATCAGCTGTGACCAACCACCGCCTCCAGTGCTGTCGGCCAACAAGGTGCAAGTGGAAACTGCGCTATTGTTGGGCAAAGACAAAGGAGGAAAGGAGATATTCGAGTTCAAACAACGATGACTGATGAAGATGCAAAAGAAGGAAGGCGAGAAGCACCGGAAGGGAACGTAAACTGAAAGAGGAATTGGGTAAGGGTAATGTTGAGAGAGCACTGAATGAATAGAGTGGGTGAGGTGAAGTCTGTCGTGGACAGGTTCAAGAGCGTGAAGCTAGGAAGAGAAGAAGTAATGTTGAATTACTTCTTGTTGTCAAAGCGTATGTCCCTTGAATTGGATGAATGTTAGAAGAGAAAGAACATTTCTGGGGCCTCGCACAGCCTGTGCAAATTAATTAAAACTGCCTTGTGGCTGGCTGCCAGTAACTAGTGAGGAGGACCCCCTTGAGGGAGATCCCGGCCCCCTTGAGGGAGATCCCGGTCCCTCCTTGAAGGGGATGCTGTGTGGTGTTTAACCTGGGCATAGGAAGAAATGAAAGGAGTCTTCATGGTGGAATCAGGATGTAACCCAAATCATTCAGAGGAAAAGGTTGGTGACAAAAAAGTGGATTAAACAGGAACAAGTCAATAGCAGTAGTCGTACTGTGATGCTCGATAAATGGCAAACAGAGCGGTTGATGGATGAACGAAAGGGACAGATGGAAAGGCAGACAGATATTTGTGTGACAGAAAAGTAAACATGACAATGAGTGAACACGGTCTGCTTATAAAATGGACAAGGGAGCAGTTGTAGGGTAAGAGTCTCATTGGAGGAAAGTGACGCAATGTATGAAATGGATGACGGATGGAAAAACAGTTGGTCCACATGGTGGAAGAGTAATTTGAAAGGTGAAGGTTTGCACTTGAGGAGCGAGGAAGTGAGAGTCAGTAGGAGCAATGTAAAGTGAGTATGAATGAGAGTGATGCTGGTGGACAGGTGAAGTTGCAGGGGCATTGAGATGGCGAGGACTTTAAATATCTTGGGTCAACCACTCAGAGTAATGAGCAGGGCACTGGATTGTTAATTATTGTTGATGGTTGTCTGGTCATGTGGTAGAAGGATGATCCACTATGGTGACCCCTGAAGGGAGTAGTCCAAAGAAGAGGGAGAAAAAGTGGAAGGAGAATGGTGCTGTGAGGGAAAATTGCTATTACAAGGACATTCAATGATCTGGGCTTAATCGGACCAACATGGATCACAGAGCCTCTACATCACAAAACGCAATAAACGGCCAAATCTGGCTGATTAAATTCATATAGGGTCTTGTCGGAATAAACCGAGGGTGTTCTTTACAGGTCCACATTCCCTCATTTTGTCAGATGGGATTAAGCATCACTCTCAGCGTCTAGATCTCTGGTCAGCAAATCATGCTATCGTCAGCCCACCCGGGTGTCCTGGGAGGGTAAAACAGGCGCCCACTCGCCTCCTTGCCACAAAACCTGTCAGTTAGCCATCTAGGCTAAAGTGCTAACTATAAACACACATACACACGCAAACTGACACACACGCGCGTACATACACTGAAACAGACGAACACAAACACACACATGTTCACGCAGAGAGAGAGACAGCGCTGTTCAGGCCAGCCACTGTCAGATACACACACCCCCGGGGGCTCACACATCATAGCGGCCAAAGAGATATCAAGGACCGGCGTCGAGGGTCGCCATCGACCGCCTGGCCGCACACTGAAAAGCGCTCCATTCACACGGCGAATCTTTTGGATTTAAAAGAGGACTTACGTGGGTGCTGAAAGGATTGTGTTGGTGATCATTCATCTCTCCCGATGGTCGGACCTTCCCACAATGACGACAAACAGCGTGCACAGACGTCAGCGGATGAGTGGCAGTCCTTGAACGCAGCACTGGTCGGATGATCCACGCCGGTAACAAAGCCGTTAGGATGGTTTGGGAGTGGGAGCGCGCGCACACACACACGCACACACACATATTTTTTTCAAATATTATTGACTGATGCATCGTTTTGTGACAATCCTCATTTCATAGATATTAGATTTTTTTATATTCACAGTTGCGCGGCTGTAGCTAACCTTGCGGATATTTTAGGAAAAGTTCTTAAATATCGCCAAGTTCCACCTAATAGAGTTAAATAGTGCAAGCACTATGTTCTAGAAAAGTTGAAATGGGACCCAATTCAAATATGGAAACAAAAACTGAATGTAATGATATTAATAATAGATTTCACAATATTGATACAAATACAAAACACATAAACAAACGGGTGTCTCTGTGTCTTAGATACATGCCTCATGAATTTGATTGTTGAGTACAAAATCTTTCAAGATATCTAAGAGGCACAGCAACATGATTGGCACCTGGAGAGGCATGATGTGATATCGGCCTCTGAATCACAGCTTGTGTGTGGTGAACAGCTTGAGGTGTGCTGATGGAGTGGGTGTTCGTCAGGAACTGTGATATGAGGAATAACGTGGAGGTGCCGGAAAAGATGGCTGCAAGTAAGCTGATGTACCTTCACATACTCGATGGACACAATGGTGTTGCCGGCAACCTGTGCAAACTGTGGCATATGGAGAGATGAATGACCTAATCTTGGAGGTTGGGCAATTGACATACCAGGTTTTCAAGCATGGAACACCATGGGAAATTAGGAGATGTGGGATTGATGACTCTTGGAGCATCTTGGGATCCTCCCAGAGGAGGAGGTGTTTGGGGCGAGGGAAGTCTGGGCTTCCCTTGAGAGACTGCTGCCCCCGCAACCTGGCCCTAAATGGACGGCAGAAAATGACCGTATGGATGGATTGTATCTTTCAATCTCCATTAATCTACCAGTTCACTCTGTGTCACCACCTCGGAGCCATGTGGCCACAGTCCCCCTGAGGTGTAGGGACCCACCATCTCCCATCAAGGGTCTGTGAGACTCGTCCACACGGAGCGGACCATCTGCCCGGGTCCACCTTAAGAAAGAAGCGAGGCAGCGTGTTGTGGGGCGAGCGGGGAGGCCCTGAGCCGCACACGCCTGGCTCTTTAAGGCGGACTGGAGCAGTTAGATTCTGTTAAAGGCGCAAATTGATTAAACGCGAACCAAGCATCGCCGGCCAGCCCACATCACCGTGGGAAATATTATTAATGTGACATTACGGTGTGGCGAATGGTTCGGTGTTGTATTATTTGATGGTTCAGTCGTGAAACTTTGTGTTATTTGATTCTGGTCTCACTTTACAGTGGAATTCCAGATTATAATGTTGTGATTCAGTAATTATAAAGTCAAACACCACTTGGTTTAAAAATGAGAATTGATATTCAGATAGTGGTTGAATTCCAGACTGTCACTCCTTAGATGCAACTTTCCCAAGAGCGAACGATACATTTTTCCAAATCATCGTTTCATAGAGATTTAGAAATTTACTTGGCAAGTGATGGAGTCAACGTGGTTCAGATGTTACGGTGGTTTAGTGTGTGAGTGCACAGATCATCAATCTGATAACGATAACGTCGAAAATTCAGAACAAATACCCTCACCCATTTTCTTTTTATCTTGGGCTTAGAGACCAACACAGGCACCCATGTCGAATAAATATTGTAAAGATGAGCCAAATGCCCAGTCTGGGTCATGGGACGCGGGGTATGGGGCCGGCTCGCCGGGGCCATTACGCCGCAGCCCCGCTGGCGTCCGCTCTCCTTTCCGGGCCTACTTCCGTTTGTTTAAAGCCTCTCCGAACCAAAACACGAGAGCAACACGGGAGTTTATACTCCGGGCTTGTTTCTGTCCGCAGCGACGCCAGTTAGGATCATTTTGGATGCGCAGAATTCCTGCCTTAGCCGAGCAGCTAAAGTTGTTGATTTTTTTGTGTGTGTGCCAGAGGCAGTGCAGGATAAGAGGACGTCAGAGAGCTTCGTCCCCCCGACGCCGCTCTTAATTTTTATTGCAATCTAATCACTGCATTATTTTTACGCTATTACACCACTATGTAGCGTGGGAAGAAGACATGTGTGCGGCAGCTACGAGAGGTTTATAGGCTTTTTTAGTTTTAAACACCGTGCCTTGGCGGAAAAGAGAGGATTTCGTTTTATTTAAGGTAGCGTGAGAGGATCCCCGCTCGGCCGCCCGAGCTAACCGGCGTTAACGCCGCCATTATTGACACCGATGATTGGGCTATTCTCATTGATAACTCGCCCGAGAACGTGAACGACTAGAGGGACGGCCCACCGTGGTCATATCTCTGTTCTCAGATGCGGGTTACCGTTAATATTCACTCGCCATATTCATTTATTTATCTCAGCACCCTGCTCTGTGCTGGGGCATTGCATTGCTAATTGTGTCAAGCTAACGTGCTAATGTCGAGGGTGCCCACAGCAGCGCCCGTCTGTGCGGATAGCAGGCCAACTTCAACGTTATTCGCCACGTATATAGCATAGAAATGTGTATTGGTGCATGAAAAGTAATTATGGGAATGTAAAATGCGTTAATGGAGGCGCTGCTACTGTTAAATAAGCGTGCAGACTTTGGCCCCATTTGCTCAATGTAACCACACATTTCCATTGTTTTGACTGAAAGTAAATGCAAAGGGAATCTAAGTTAGAATTCCTCTGGAAGATGTTGGAGATGTTCCCTGTGTTTCTCCTCCAGGCCGGGTGACCATGAACGAACAGGAGAGTGGTGTTGTCTCATTTGATGAGTATGTAAGGCAGAGGGCCCGCACGGTCCCCCAGCACCGTATGAAGGAGTTCCTGGAGTCCCTGGCCAAAGGACCGGAGGTGCTGCAGGAGTTTGGCCAGCAGAGTGCAGCTTCAGCCGCCAACACCAACAGCACGACCACCTCCACCTCCCCCACAGCCATGGTCTACCAGCAGCAGGCCACCAACTGCATCTACACAGACAGCACCGAGGTGGCAGGGTCCCTCCTGGAACTTGCATGTCCGGTACGAATCACGGCAAACTCACTTGATTGGACCAGTTGTCACACTCTTCATATGTGCTTTATAATGGCCCTAAATGTAGAATAACCATGGCACTGTGCGCTCAGAGATTTATGACATAGCTCTAATGGTTCCAGTGCTTTATAAGGGAATTTCAATCTCCTTGTTTGACCCACCCTGCCTTTGGAACGGAGACTACATTGAACAAGGTGCTGAAAATAAGGTGCTTGTAGAGAAAGGTCCATGGAGTGGTGTATACCTGTTATACAATTGTACAAAATATTATTGCACCTCCCAGTAGCGCCTTGAGTACACGCTTAGGGTACATAAAGGACTTCATTGTGTCACTGAAGGCACTTTGATAGCAATATAGAAATGCAACTGTCATACCAGCAACTGTCTCATTCCAGTATGAAAGCACAATGTCCTGGGCAGGGACAGGAGTAGTCTAGTGCCTAATTTGGTTTGGCTCCATGATTATACAGGTGATTTTTTTCTGGTGAGTTATTAAGCATTGAATTCCTTACAGACTTGTGTTATCTTATTATTTTGTTATTGTTTTGACAGGTACAGGTGACCTCAGCAGAGATCTCCCCAGAGCTGTCTGTTCATCAAGGATCTGATCAGCAGCTTCAAGTGCAGGTGAGAGTCTGGACAACAATCGGCTAGCTTCCAAGCAATATATGCGTGATAACAAAGAGGAAGAAAGAACACTTTATAAAGTCCTGAAGGAGACAGTAGAATAGGGTGGGTTTTTTCACGCATGTCCTCCTTTCGCTCTGTTATTATCAAACTTAAGTGATGGTGCAAATGTGGTTTGTAGCTTCCTGTGAATGAGCCAGTGGTGTAACCATTAATCAGCAAAATCCATTCACACACAACAGAGATTACTATGATGAAGAATCATCATTTCATAACCTGACCTTGGGGCTTTAAACTATTGGTCTGCTTATTATCAAGAAATTTATCATAAACACATTATAGCTGATGTGCAGTTGTGCTCTGTCATACATATGTGTGAATACATTGTGAATACTCCAATGTACCCACTATCCTTGTTACATAGTCATTGGTATATGGAATTCAAGAACCTGTGAAACATGGTCAAACATACAAGATGATGTTACAACACAGGTGCAACTTGCCCTCTTTTGTTGCTGTATTTCAGGTTCAGATCCAGGGTCAGCAGAACCAAACAATTAGCCAGGTGCTCCACGTGGCCTCCCCATCTCAGCAGGACCTTCAGGGGGTAACGGGAGCCGAACTCGTGCAGGCTGGGGAACTGACCGAGGAGCAACAACAGCAGGTGTTGTGATGAGGAAGCCTTCTGTTGTGTGTAAAATGTGATGCGTCACCGTTGGCCTGATGATGGTTGGCTGTGTTTCTCAGATTCAGGCACAGCTGGTTGCAGCTGTAGCAGGAGGACAACAGATCCAGTTATCGAGCGGCCAACACATTCAGCTGCAAGGAGCACAACAAATTCAGCTGCCAGGTGGTCAGCACATTCAGCTCCAGGCCGGACAACAGATCCAACTGCAGGGTAGTCAACAGATCCAGCTGCAGAGCGCCCAGCAGATCCAGCTGCAGGGTGCCCAGCAGATCCAGCTTCAAGGTGGCCAACAGATCCAGATCCAGACCATAGAGGCCGTGTCGCCCTCGCAGCTGCAAGACTCCTCACGGGAGGCCGAGAGGAGATCGGGCGGCGCGTCGACCGTCCTCCAGCCTGCCAAAAAGCGCAAGGTGGACGTGCCACTGGCCGTGTCGTACGCCACCCAGCAGGGCCAGCAGGTGGCCACAGTCCTGACCATTCCTCAAGGCCAGCAGCAAAGCTACGTGTCCCTTCGTCCAGACCTGCTCACCGTGGACAGCACTCAGTTGTACAGCACCACGGGCACAATCACGGGGCCCTCTGGTGAGACGTGGACCATCCCCGTATATTCTGCTCCACAGCAGCAGGGAGTCGCTCACATCGCGATACCGCAGGAGGCGTACAGCACCGTGCAAGTCACCACCACCAATGGCAAAGACAAAATGGCCTCCGCGCTCGGAACAGCGGAGGGGGGAGCAGCCTCTGCAGGGACGCAGGAGGAAGTGGTGCAAACCCTTTTCCCTGCACAGTTCATGAATGGGAATATTCACATTCCTGTCGCAGTGCAAACTGTCGGAGGGACGTATAATGCAGCGCAGTCTGTCCACATATGGGACCCAAACCAACAGGACAGCCAGGGGGAGGAGGGGCAAGGACAACAGCTCCATCTGCAGGTCTGGTCTGAACAAACTCCATCCAAAGCAGAGCAATTAACAGTCAAAAGGTGTCTCTGCTGACCTGCTTGTGTCCTCTCTTTCAGGGACAAGTGGAGACGCAGGTTCAACCGGAACCCCCCTCAGAACTGCTCATTCCAGCCTGCTTGAAGCCGGAGGAGGGCCTGGAGGTCTGGCGCTTGTGGGCGGAGCAAAAAAACGCAGAGTTACGCAAGCAGGAGAAAACCAAATTGGCACCAATTGGACGTGAGTGTGCCGGCCGCAAGCCGAGCATCCATATTTCACATTGTGAGGTTGTGAGCTCTCACTTCTTCTGTGTGATTGCGTCTAGGTCGGCAGCCTCTGCGTTTTCAAGAGGACTTGGTGTCCAGTGCAGTTGCTGAACTTAACTTGGGCCTCTCCCTCATGATGGAGGAGGCTAGAGGATCTGATGAGGAACGATTTGCACCAGATGTTCTATATTACATCTTCTTGTGTATACAGAAGGTCGGTACCTGTAACTAATTACCGTATTCAGAGTCTGATCCTAATCAAAATTGCTTTTGTTGTCCTCCTCTTGCTTTAATTTTCACAGTATCTCTTTGAACACGAACGCGTGGACGACATATTCTCTGATCCGTATTACGCACGTTTCTGTCAGTGTTTACACAAACTCCTTGATGGTTGGAAACCCAGCGTTCACCCTCTAGGTAAGGGGTTCAATATTATGTCTTCTTTTGCGTTCTGTTCAGTTTTGATAAATGTAACAAAGGGCCTCATAGCATAAGCCAGACAGCTCCCAGGCTAGACGCACAATGTTGTGGTGGTGGTGGAAGTGCCAGAAGATCAGAGAAAATGAAGGACACCGTTTTAAGAATTTAAGATTACACACGTTTTTTTTCAAGGTTATGTCATTCCAAGTCATGTAACAGAAGAGATGCTGTGGGAGTGCAAACAGCTCGGGGCTCATTCTCCTGCCACCCTGCTCACCACCCTCATGTATTTCAACACCAAGTGAGTTACCGGCTGTAACTTCAGCCAACAAGTCACGACCAATGACTCGTTAGTGTGTGTGTGACTTGCAGTACGTGTGTTCAAACTGATCACACACACTGCTCAAATGCAGTGATGAGGAAGATTTATTTTCTCTCCTCCACAGGTATTTTCGCCTCATAACAGCAGAGCAACACATGAAGGTAGCTTTTTCCAAAGTCCTGAGACATGCCAGAAAGAATCCCTGCAACGCCAAGGACAAGACGACCAGTATCCGCCTCCTCAAAGCACAAGGTCCCCTGCACCACATATCCGCATTTACGCCAGAATCATACACACTGCAAAACATGGAGGTAATGCTCAACACGGCTGATCTGGTTGATGTTTTCAGTGACCGACGACGGCTTTGAAGAGCAGGTGGAAGATCCAGAGAATCCTCTTCGTTGTCCGATTAAACTGTACGACTTTTACCTCTTCAAATGGTGAGATACATCACAATTGCATCATGCTGTACCCGATATCTTTGCACATGCATCAAAAATACAGGCCTTCCTTTCTTTTCCCCTTAGTCCTCAAAGCATTAAAGGTCGCAACGACGCCTACTACATGACTCCAGAGCCAGTGGTGGCACCCAACAGCCCGATGTGGTATTCATCTCAGCCCCTCACAAGTCAGCACATTGAACTGATGCTGGCTCGAATCATTGTGGTGCGAGAGATCCAAGAGGTCATCAACACAGGAACGGTCAACATGAGCTGAGTAGGACGCACTACGGCAAAGGACAGTTCCCTGTCGGCCATGACGGATCCGCGAGCCTGAGCGGGCTCATCTCATAAGCATCAGAGACTGAAACTCCAGTACAAAGCCTCTGGTTCAAGGTTCTCTTCTCACTTCTGACTCTCCATGTCTTTGGACGATGGAAGCAAAGTCTTTTGCTTGACCACATTTTGTATGCTGTTGCCTTCCAACCTTTTTGAGCTGGGAAAAGTGGCACGTCGACCCTCTAACCTCCCCCTCATAATTCAGTATATTTGATCTCTTGGGCTGTTGCACCCATAGCTGGATGGCGAGTTGTCATTGGAGAATAATAATGAATCATAACATCACACATACATTTAGAATTTAATTTTGGAAGTTGACTTTACATTAAATCTTCTGTTAATAACTACTCGTTGGTCATGTTGCACCTGAATGGATTTATAACAGGAGCCACTTAATCTTTTTGTATAATGTGTTTTTGAATCCAACGTTTGAATGGATACGTTCAAATCTGGAAAAAGCTTGTGCCTGTTTTAAAAAAAAATCAGTTTATGCTTGTGAATATTTGAGTGCCTTTGACATCAAGTTGAACCTCAAACATTCACATGGTCGAGTGCTGTTCTGGAGAAATTCATGAGATTGCAACAATCTCGGGTTCTCAGGTTGACTCACTTAAAGATTTTGTTAAATTGATGCTTAAGTGGATAACCATGGGTAATGGGCCAATGCAACACTGCAGCAATCATTGTAGATTCAAAATTCTGTAAGGCAAAGTAATGTTACGAAGCATCCAGCCCGCTGTTGGACAAATATCCGGTCTGGGCCAATGAAAACAACTGAACTGTGTTCATTCGCTCACATGTAATGACGTGAAAAGTGTACAAACCTTTAATTGAATGTAACATACAGATAAGAATGCACCTCCAAACCATTTATTATTAAAATGTGTTGTATTGAGCTGTACACTGGTTTGTCAAGAATCAAGAGTTCTCTTTGAAATGATTCTGGCTAATCTTCATGTGGAAACGTGAGACGAAGGTGAGACAGTGTCTGCGTGAAGTATTTTGGCAGAGAACAGGACACGCTGATGTCACTTTCAGACTTCCACGGCAATGTCAGCTGGCGGGCATGCAAATGAAGAGGAAGGTGGCGGCTCTTGCTTTGTTCCAATCCAAGCTTTGTCAGAACTCCCTCTGGTAATCTCTGAACAAGAATGCCATGTAAAAGATTTAGGAATTAAAACACTCGATAACAAACTTCACGAATCTGAGCAGCTGGACATTTGAATTTCCATATTTATCATTGCGCAAAATATGGTAATCTACTGATCCAAATAACTTGTGGAGTGACTTTACACCTCACAGTTGATACATCCATGAAGGACATTTTAGTGGAAGTCAATATGTTCAATAAAAAGTGCGGCTCTTTTGCAATATTGCCAGAGCTCTTCAGAGATGATTCAAACACGTTAAAGATTAACAGTGAATCCCACTGACACAATAGCAGCAATATAATGTAACTTGTGTACACATAAGAGGTAATTACACCCACCTGTGGTGCCAACTTGCCCCAGTGAGAGTATTTGTGGTCACCTAGAATAGGGCACGACAAAGCACATGACATGTGGACCCTCATCTGGTGCTTCACACCTACAGATAAGAAGCAAAGGTGAGCAGGGATGGCTGCAGCAAAGTCGAGCCAAGAAACTTCTTTTTGTGGTACCTGGGTTCTTTTACCTGTCAATGGCTGCAGTTCCACCAGGCTACAGCCCCCATTGCTGTCCAGAACCCGGTACCTGGTCACAGCGGGTTGGGCCTGACGTTGGCCTCGGACTTTGGTCATGCCATCTCCAGTCTCATTCATCCGATAGACAGGACTAAGAGCCATCTGGAAAAAATTTGGAGAATTTCTGATTCAGAATTTCTGAATACACATATATATTCTGTACATACATACTGTATGTACTGTACATCCATGTATATATTTGTATATATGCGTGTGGTGCGTGTATTATGTATGAGTGAAAATATGTCAACACACATACATACACAAACGTGTACAAATATACACACACACACACATATATATACACACACATATAAACACACATACATGTACACATATGTGTGTGTGTATGTATATGTATATGTGTGTGTACATAAATATACACACACATTTACTCACACACTCTGTATATGCATGTACTGTATCTACATACACATATATACATACACATATATTTCACACACATACATTTTGATGTATATTTATACAGACATACATATATTTC
The DNA here is from genome assembly GCA_900312935.1 of Carapus acus. NCBI lineage: Eukaryota > Metazoa > Chordata > Actinopteri > Ophidiiformes > Carapidae > Carapus > Carapus acus. Next base: position 25,528 of record OMPJ01045603.1, on the reverse strand, counting down.
ACACACATACATTTTGATGCACGCCATGTGCGTATGTACATTTGTACTATATATTCATGTACGCACTACATAGTTTATATATACTGTACTTTATAATATTAAACAGTTTGGCTGGGAGTGTGACTTACACTGAAAAGCATCATACACTTGACATTGTAAAAATAAATCATTTCACGTGTTCGTTATTCTCACACTGACAACCACGCGAGGGCACTCTAGGCTTGTGTACCAGCATCTAGATACCTTGTAGTGCAGTTGAGAACCTGTAACTTCCTTCTCGATGATGGGAATATCAATGACTCCCTCACAGGGGACAGGCACACCCACCGTAACCACCCTGAGAGTGGAGCAATCGGAACACATGAGTGACAGATATAATGTGAAAAAATCACATTCATCAATAGAGAGAAAGTTACCATTATTCCAGGGAAAATTACACTCACCAGTACTTCCTCAGCACTTGATTTTCCTTGAGGAGGCTCTGAACATACTCCTTTGCAGCATCATTCCTCGCCAACAGTAAAGCTCCTGTTACTTCCTTTTCCAGTCCCAGACAGGGAAACAGTTGAGGTTCAGACTTGGTATTACCCTCCAGCAATTTGGACAGAGTGGGAAGCACAGAGCAGATGGATGTAGCCCCAGAACCCTCTGGACAGTAGAAAGTTGGGAATAGTTGCTAGATAATGATTTACCATTTGCATCTTAATTTGCAGCAGAAACAGCAACTGTCAGACAAAGACTATACCAACATAATCAGTATAAACATACGAATGATGAAAGTATCAATCACTTTTTATCTGTGAGAGAACTAATTAAAGAGATATCAAAGATACATGGTAAAACAGTATAGAGTGGTTAGATCCCTGAATAGAGATGATGGGCCACAATAGTTCTGGAAGTATGACAGTCATGAAGAAGGTTGCTGGTTCGATTTACCTTTGACAGGAACTCCATAGGGTTTGTTGAGGATCAGCAGGTCCTTGTTCTGAAACCTGATGGACCTTCGGAGGTGTTTGGCCAGAACGTTCGGGTGTACGTTCTGGAGCTGCTGCGTGAACCGTTTGAGATCCCTCACCTTCTTCTGGAGGGCCGACAGCGGAGGTTCCACCACCTGTGGACGACCGTTCTGCTGCTGGATCTTACGGGCCACATCGATGGCTCGCGGGCGGAGTTTGTGTCCCGGCTCGCCGACTGCGCCGGCGACGCTTGCATGCCTCCGACTGAGACGCGGTGCGAACACCATGCACCATGTTGGAGATTCAGGGAAGGACGCTCTGTGGCTCAGAGTCCATTCCGCGGGACGACAAAGTCGCCCGCTAATGCTCATTTTGGTCCGAGATATACTGTATGTCAACGGCGGAGGAAACGTGCTTTTACGAACATGACGTAATTTCCGCTGATACGCATGATTTTCAGAGTAAAATCACCAAGGGTCTAAATCTGTCCTTTAAGAGGGCAGTTTGTGTTTCATTCACTATATTGTTATTTTCAAAATCTAATGTTGATTTCTGTGAACAGCATTATGACTGTATCCCAGAGTTCTGCGCGCTCACTAGATATACCGCTTGTAAATCTGCGTCATTTCCGCTAAGGGGTTTTGCGCGAGTGTTGTTTTCTTTTACCTCATCCGCCTGGCTGAGAACTCGACACAATTCAAGGCAGCGCCCCCTCTGGCGAAGGACGGTAAAGAAGACACGGCAGTGTGTATGTCCGCAATCGCCCAATTGTTGTTCTTTGTGTATCGGAGACATGAGAGTATCGTACACACACTTTCACACAGCACATTTGATTCAGTTATCGTCACGAATGAGCAGTAATCGAATCAGTGAGTGAAACAGTGAGGTTGGCGGTTGGCACGGATATCAAGTCTGATGTGTTTTGCGTCGACGCAGCGTCTCCGTGAGCAGAGATGAAAATCACCGACAGCATTTTACGGAGTTTTAGAGTGGCCAGAACTTACCGAGAAAACTCTTTAAAGATCAACTGTGTGGACTACTGCCCCAACGGAGAGAGTGCCATCTCCAGCAGCGACGATGACTGCATCGTGCTGTATGATATCACGGAGGGAAAGTAAGTTTCATTCATCGGCTATACAACTAGCATGACGGGCTGCTACATCAAATAGTATAAATATATAGATAGTAAATAAATCAACGCAGCTGCAACATCTCAAAAAGGCAACCAAGCCTTTAAGTGCTGACGTATCAGAATGGGACGTGATGATCCCATTGGCAAGTAGGGGTTTCATGTATGTGCAGGTAATAACGGTAGTAATGATACTGTATGCTCAATAATAAATGTTATACTAATCCCTGAGCAAATTTGTTCTTTGGCTGTTGTACGCCCTAATTCTTCAAGGTAGTTTAGATGCTGTTAAATGGATATGCTGTTAAATGGGTATCCTCGTCATTTTTTCAACCATGTTTCTCTTTCATGCCACACCAGTTCATGATCTTCTGTTTCAGTCAAATAATGATGCAGGTAAACTACACTGTCTTCTCTCCTCAGACCTGAGCGGACCCTGTTTAGTAAGAAGTATGGAGTAGATCTCATCCGTTACACTCACAAGGATGCAAATACTGTCGTCTACAGCTCCAACAAACTGGACGGTAGTGACACAACTGCAGCAGCTTTCAACCCTGAACTAAATCACAGTGACTGTTCATCTGGCTTTTTGTCCTGCTTTCCTGAACTTTCTTTACCTCTTACAGACACCATCCGGTACCTCTCTCTGACTGACAATAAGTATATCCGCTATTTCCCAGGTCATACTGACAGGTAAGTGTGTGAAACATCATAAGGCACAGTACAAATGAACAGGTCTGTTTTCACGCATAAGGCACACCGGGTTATAAGGTGCATGATAAAACATACACTGCCCGACCAAAAAAAAAAGTCGCCATTTAACTAAGCAAATTGGTACAAGCCTCCTCTTGGACAATCACTGCACGGGCAATCATCTTTCAGCTGGCAACAAGTCATTTAACCTCAACAGGTGCAATGAGTTGCTTCTCATTTCCTAAACAACTACTGTATATCCATGATCGTCAATCATCAACTGAAATATTTTTCAGTTGATGACTGGCCAGATGATGATGATGACAGAGGCCCCGCAGGTGGAAACGGACTGTACACTGTGGTGAAGAGGGCTGCCAAAAGAAGATTATAAGTTAGTGTCTGAAATGCGTGCCGTCTTGTTGTGACCCACTTTAGGGTCATCACTTTGTCCATGTCTCCAGTGGACGACACGTTTATCTCCGGCTCGTTGGATAAAACCATTCGAATCTGGGATCTGCGCTCCCCAAACTGTCAGGTGAGCAGGTGGCTGGACACTTGTCAGGGTCAAACCCCAATCGACAAGAATGACACAACAGGTAGTGTTCCTTTTACTCGCGAGGAGAGAACGCACAGAGGGAAGCACTCAGTTACAGTCCGTTCACAACGCTCTCTGAGCCCTCCGTACGCCCTTCCTCGTTTTATTGTTACAATCATCAGGGTTACATTGTTTTCATTATTAAGCAGAAAAGCAAATCGTGTGGACAAAGTGTTCGGCGCCTTCAGTCTGGAGCCTCAGACCCAGGAGACATCTGGTACCTTATCTAGGTGTACTGATGGTTTGCAAAGCTAAACAAGGCTATGTGCGTGCAAAGCATTTCAATGATTAGAGGTCTTTCACACTATATGACCTATGTGACAACATATGACAATCATGGACAATTACTAAATATGTGACAATATATATAAATCATGGAAAATCACTCGATAATATGCATAGAGAACACAAAACAAATAACTTTTCCAACAACACCCATGGAGAGTTCCCTCTGAACACCCTTGGGAGTTCCCTCTCTGACCACTGGGCGGCACTACATACCACAATGCGTGTCTCCAGGTGGGAAATGATCCTGCTCGATTACACTGCGCTCTGGTCTCAGAATTAGAGGAGGAAAAAAGTTGAAACATATTTCATGGAAGTGTTATCATCAATACAAATAAGGAAATCTAAATAAAGCCATTGTTTAATGTTTGGTCTGTGCCATTGTTTGTGTAATCATCCTCCAACCGAAAAGGAAAACAAGGTCCCAAAAATGTTTGGAAATTAATTTGGAAGTTGTTTTATCATACACGTTTTTAGTACAGATATCGGCATAAAAATGTAATATCGGTATCGGATTTTTGGGCTTTTAAATCGATAAAATAAAAACCGATAAAAAATAAAGTAATGCTTGCGTTACACCGAAATAGTGCCTGTGCGCTCCTGAAGCGTTTACCGGCGCACATATCAGTATCGACCGGTATCGGTATCGATTATTTGAGAGTTGGACAATATCGGCATATCGGATATCGTATCGGCAAAAAAGCCAATATCGGACATCCCTAGTTTTTAGTCCTCCAATTTCTGCAAATCAATGTCTCAAGGCTAAATCTGGACTTACTCGCTAACAAAGATGGAGAGAAACAAAAGATGTTGAAAGAAAATGTTCACGAACCGTAAGGTCCGACCTCATGTAAGGTATGTGTAAAAGTAATGGGATGATTGGGGCTGAAGAATGAGAGAAACCTATGTCTGGATAATAATGTGTGTGTGTGTGTGTGTGCGTGTGTGTGCGCACGTGTGTGTGTTCCAGGGTGTGACTAATCCGCTCGGGAAACCTGTATGCGCGTTTGACCCTGATGGACTGATATTTGCCGCCGGTGTGGAGTCACAGACCGTTAACTTATACGACCTCAGAGGTTTTGACAAGGTAAAATCTCCACACGTGTGTGTGTGTCTGTGTGTGTGTCTACGTGTGTGTTCTCACCATATTTGCTAATTGTCCCCTCAGGGCCCGTTTGCCTCTTTTGAAACAAGGTTCAACCGTGTGTGTGACTGGACTGGACTGAAATTCAGCAACGATGGCAAGCTGATTCTCATCGCCACCAACGGGGGTGCTATTCGCCTCCTCAACGCCTTCAATGGTTCAGTGATTCACAGCTTTTCAGTAAGACACGCACACAGACACACACACACACACATTGGGAATAACACTTTTGGCTGATCATCTCTCTTTTGAGATTGATAAGTGTGTTGAAGTAAGATGCGATGAAATTCAGTTGTTTCTTCTGAATAAATGACAGGGCTACAACAACAGTAGAAACATCTCCCTGGAGGCCTGCTTCACTCCCGACTCGCAGTTTGTCATGATCGGTGAGTCCGTGCCACGCGGCCGTCAGTCTCGCTGGTCGATCAGCGCTCTCATGCCCTCTGATGACCTTCTGAAGGTTCTGAGGATGGACGTGTCCACGTGTGGAGCACCGAGAGTGGGATGAAGGTGGCAGTGTTGGACGGAAAACATCCGGGTCCCATCAACACACTCCAGTTTAACCCCAAGTACCTGACTTTTGCCAGTGCGTGCACCAACATGGTGAGGCACAGCCGCCAACCACCACCCTGAGAAAAATTGTTTTCTCGCTGACTGTTGTTTCTTTTCCGTCCTCTCTCCACAGACCTTCTGGCTCCCCTGCATCAGTGATTGGTAAACAGTCTGGAAACATCTGGCTGTCTCACGTCTTAGTTTATTTTTGCTAGGTTTATTGTGTCTTTCATATTTTTTACAAGTTGTAGTGTTTTAGGATTGTTGGATATGGATATGTGCAATATGTATTGATATGTTTTATTTAATCAAATTAAATACAGTCTGTCTTGAGTGAGAGATTTTCACATAGTGTCTACATTCTGAGTTTCTAAATATTTTGCTTTTGTTCTTGTCATGCACTTTTTGGTGCTGATATTTTGATACAATCATTGTTAGATCTTTTTGAAATAAAGTGTCAGTGTCTGCAATTACTTCAGCCATTCAGTAGATACAAATTAGAAATGGAAATTATTATAGAAATATTACATGAGAAATTATAAACTATAAATCATCAATGAAAAAATTCCAAAGACATAAATTGAAATAATACATTTAGTTGTAAAATGTAGATTATCAAGATTTAGAAATTTAAATTAATTTCTAAATGGTTACATTAAGATATCTACATGTAAGATCCAAATAAGAATGTTTTCAGGCCTGGTATCAAACATGCTAGCTTGTATGTTTTGCACAAATATATTTGTTGAAATTTGAACCTGTTGATAATCGTGATGCAACTATCAAAAAGTGTTCAATTGTATAATTACAGGATCATCAAAGGCGCTACACGGACACAAGAGTAAAATCAGAGTGTGTACACAGCTGTGGGAGTTAAAACATGTGGGAGTGATGAGTGTGCATTAAGTTTGTCTTTTGGTGGGGGAGGAGGTGCTGAATAATGTAGAGATGCTGGAGTTGTGCACTCACCAGCCAGTGAATAATGGATGATCCCATCACAGAGAATCTCACAGGTACACGCTCACCTCTCTCTTTATCTCCCTCTCTCACTCAGACACACACCTTTATCCTTTGACGGCAAAGGTGTTTTGTCATTCATTCTGAATCAGATATTAGTTTTGACTCATGTACTCCACTCCTTCGCCCCTCACGCCTCCTCCTCCTCGCTCACTCACGTGTTCCCCTCTGTAAACATGCTCTGTGTTCTCCCATTTTTTGTTTTTGAGTTTGATGTACTCGTCGTCATTTTGAGTTTGATGAATCGCCATTTACATTGATGTCATTTATATTCTTATCTTTCCTCTTTGGTCGCTGTTGCTATTTTTTATAACTCTGCCTCTGTTTTTGGGGCAATAGTCTCTCCCTCACACCTCACATTTCACACTTCACGCCATTTCTCCGTCGCCTCTTCGACCAGCTTCCGTTCAAATGCACCAAATTCCTCCAGCTGGGACCTCGGAGGAGCCAGGCGCAGGCGAACGCGAAGGATTCTTGGCCGGTGTCGCGTTGCGGTGCCCAGGTGGCTGGAATCTGAGATGGTGGCGTAGAGTCTGCGTGAGGTGACAGGGCACTCTGAGCAACTGACAGAAAACTCATTACAGGCGGCGCGCTGACATTCTCAAGAACACTGTACACACACACACATGCATACATACACATTCACTGAGGCCCCCCTCATCTCTGCAGTCAGTAGGTCCAAGTTGGTACTGCTTCTTCTCGCATCATCCGCGTCCTCCTGTGTCTCTTTTGGCTGGAAGTCAGGGGGAATTGGTGGTGGTAGTGGTGGTTGGGGGCCAGTGGGGGTGAGCTCTTTAAAAAGTAGTGGGCCATTGATACTCAAAGAATTTTAGATCAGTGGTCAGGCTGGCAGATCCACTGACAGACGCGTTATTACTCATCAGCCGCAGCACCTCAGATCATATTTCAGGTGTTAGGAATCTCCCGAGTGGCCCTGCAGGCGTTTATGTCACAGGTGTGCGTGGGTCCGTCTGTCTGCCCTCAGCGGAGAGGGAGCCTCCCCGAGGAGAGAAGAAGAGCTGGGACACACTCATCTCAACCTGGTCCTTCTCGCAACACTGGGTTATTCGCAAGCACGGGGAACTGATCAACTGCCAAAACCATGTCTCACCAAACCGGCATCGACGGTGAGTACATTTGGAGGCTATTTGGTTGCCCCGTCTGTGTGTTTGGATTGTGTGTTTCCATCAAGCTCTGCTTCCTTTTTTTTTTCTCCAGCTTTTGTGCTACTGCTGTGTGTCTCAAACATTCATTGCTAGATTTTTCTAACTGGTTATGATGGTCGATGTTGCTGTTCCTTGTAATAAAGGGTCGATTCAGAGTCACCCTGAGGTCGTGGGGCACTTTGTGTTAGCTTTGCCGACTTTGATGCGCCTCGTCTCCGCTCCTTCTTCGGGTTGCATTGTGGACAGTGAACGCATCGCAGCCAACAGATTGTCGAATTTGCGATGACGATGACGATGGCGATGGCGAAGGAACATTTATGGAGTGTATTAACTTAATGTTGGGGGCATTTGGGTAATTGGAGCGTGGGGGGAGGGGATAGGGACTGGCGGAAGCACAGCTCTCTCACCTTTCTCACCTGATCTTACATCATTTATGAGCGCACCGTGTTTGGTAACCACAGTGAGGCAGGAGGGAGGAGAGGGGGAGATGTACTAATTCACTTAACCGCATCGATCAAAAATTATTTAGAAAAACGACACTGATGCCCGCTTTCTGTGTCTTGACCCCCACTCCTCAAACATACACTGAAGCAGTGATGACGAGTCACTGTACAGTGTCTTTAAGACGACGCCTTGACCGCCTGGCAGTGGATCAAATTCATGGAGTTTCAAGTTCTTGCTCATCCAACTCTGTCTCAATTGATTTCACCCTCCCACCAAACAACACCACTACCACTGCCTCCATCACCATCTTTCCTCCCTCCCATCCCCCATCATCGGTTTCAGTCTCCAGTGTTGACTTGCTTGTGTTTCATCTGCTTCCTCTAGCAACCACTGAACTGAAAGAGTTTCTGGCCAGAGCGAGAGGAGGTGCCATCAGAATAATGAAGATTGTCATCACAAACGGTAAAAACACCTTCTGAGCCCTTGTTTTTTCTCTCACTCACTCACTCACTGACTCACTCACATTGAATTTCCTGAATCAACAGACCAATGAATCAATAAGTATCTACCTCCCATCCCACATACACATATACTGTATTCATGCCGACTGCATGGCAACTAAGCTGATGAAGGTTCTCGTCCCCAGAGGAGCTGGTGCTAGATTCCTACAGAGAGCCGACGCAGAGCTGGGAGAAGGATTATGACCACTTCCTGCTTCCTCTGCTCACGCCTCAGGCGCCCTGTTACATCCTGTACCGCCTCGACTCGCAGAACGCGCACGGATATGAATGGATTTTCATCGCTTGGTCACCTGACCAGTCGCCAGTATGTCTGCCATCACCTTCAACAGGAAAAACATAACCCCAACCAGTCATGCACATGAGATGAATAACAAAAAAAAAGAAAAAAGAGCGGAACATGAACAAAAACAAGAACATCTGAACAACCACAACAGATGTACAATGACATCTAGTGCACCACACAATGGCTGAAACTTTCACTTTTGTTTTGTTTTGTAATAATTTCATGTTGAAGCTGATGTTACTCTGCATTTTTAAACAATTGTAAAAGAAATTCTGACAAAGATATATTTGGTCTGCTTTGCACGTACGGTGCAGGTGAGGCAGAAGATGATGTATGCAGCCACCCGGGCCACCCTGAAGAAGGAGTTTGGAGGAGCTCACATCAAAGATGAGATGTTTGGGACAGTAGAGGTCAGTGGAGCTTCCACTCTTCAAAGGAACAATCGAGTATGCACTCAACATTCCATTATTGCGAGTGTGTGTGTGTGCGGGTGTATGTGTGCTTGTGCGCGTGTATATGTGTGTGAGTGTATAGGATGATCTGCGCTTCCAGGGCTACCTACGCCACATGTCCTCACGATCCTCCCCGGCTCCTCTCACAGCCGCCGAACAGGAACTCCAAAGGATTAAAGTGACAGAGGTAATAGGAATGAGAAAAAAAATCAAATTCCTTCCCCAGGATGTTAGAGAGGTAGAGCCCATCCTACATTGCGGCAAACACACAGCCTTGTTGTCACCAAGGAGGACAAGAGGAAGAAGAGATTTCCATCATTCTCGGACCTATGGACGGGATGGAGTAAGGAGAGGACTGAGGAGGGTTAAAATCCATTGTGTTTGTTGGCTAAACCACCTGGTGAAGATGGAACAGTCGTTATGGAGACTAAAACTGTTTCTGCATCCGATGTCTCTTACTCGGGAGGCAAAAGGAGATCCTTAAAATGAAGAATGAAAATACAAGGCAGCCTCCTTTGATCGACTGTCAGACCATCCCCAGCTGACACAGGGACATTGTATTAAAGTCGGTCCTACATGGCTTGCAACATTAGACAGTGTTCGACCTGTTCATTGAAACTATGTCTTATAATGCGATGGTGCCTTATGGTCCGCAAAATACGGTGCACATTGAAGTACAGGAACCAAAAACTGTTCCTAAAGGTTGAATGAACAGCCTGTGGTTAACTTGATATCATTTTTGTGTTTCTTTGTTTTCCTTTCGACTCTGGAGGATAAAGTTGTTTGGGTATGTTGATTATGGTCCTCAGAACCATTGTGTGAATGAATATGTGAGAGAGATTAAAATGTTTGTCTTTGTGTCCGCAGGACGAACGTAGAAGAATCGGCACTCCTCGAGCGAGGGTTGGTGGATCATCTGTCAGATCTTTGTTTCACATATGTGCGATTTACACATGCATTGTCTGAGTCTTGGTCGAGACACCGGGAAGATTTTCTGTCTTGTTGTGCTTTTTTCTCCTCTGAAGGTGACGATGGAGTTTGGTATAGACCGAAGGGCACAGACGCTCCAGGGTCTCGCTTTTCCTTTGCAAGAGGAGGTCAAACGAGCTCTGCAGCAACTCAGGCAGAAACGCATCAACTATATCCAGCTGGTGAGAGTGTTGTCCAAGGGCGGTTGGATCAGGGTTGAAATCAAATGGAAAAAGACTTGATTCATGACATTGCCATAATATGTATGTTTGTTTAGGATAATAGGCTTTCATGTTGGGTGTGAATAAGTATTTATGACTGTGTGTGTGTGTGTGTACATGCTTGGGTACGCGTGCCTGCGTTTCAGAGGCTGGATGTAGACAAAGAGACCATTGAACTGGTTCACACCAATCCAACAGAGACACATGAACTTCCATACAGGATTCCCACAGATTCGCCACGATACCACTTCTTCGTCTTCAAACACTCCCACCAGGGTCAGCTTCAAGAAGCTCTGGGTCAGTACATGCTCCTCTCACCACCTCATAGAGCAAGGTTATCTATGGGCATTGAGAACGTAATCAATGTCAAACAGTAGAGAAATACCAGTGTGGACACAAGACAGATATTTGCTGATTAGCCGTGAGTGTCAGGGTAGAAGAGAATCCAATTGTATGGGAAATCCTATGTGACATTGCAATAGATATACAGTAAGTCTCACTTCATGTAATATGTGTGAACGGTTTGCTGATGTGTGTCCTCCAGTGTTCATCTACTCCATGCCTGGGTACACTTGTAGCATCAAAGAGCGTATGCTGTACTCCAGCTGTAAGAACCGGCTACTGGACGAGGTGGAGAGAGACTACCAGCTTGAAGTCACCAAGAAGGTACTATCACCCTCACCATCCATCCATCCATCCATCAGCACACCAAGGACCTCTCTCTCCGACACTCCGCAGCAAGAACTCACACCCGCTGTTTGTGGATTTATGTAGATGGAGATCGACAGTGGCGACGGCCTGACAGAAGACTTCCTGTATGAAGAAGTCCACCCGATGGAACACACCCTGAAACAGGCTTTTGCCAAGCCCCGTGGCCCAGGTGGGAAGAGGGGCAACAAACGCATCATCAAGGGCGCGGGGGAGAATGGGGAGGACAGTTAGACGAGATAAAGACACACACACAAAGACTGACTTGGACACAACTGTACAAAACTACATACTGTACCTGTTTCTTTGCTTTGACTTTTGACTCATTGGCTTCCAACCATTTTCCTTAATCTTTCATTAAAAGGCACAAGGACTGACATGTTGCACCTCGGAGGAAAATAAAGAATCCACCATAAAGCAGAATTCATGAGGATATTTTATTGGCTATAAAATGTTTGCGATCTGGACGAGGGTTGGCCCAAGACTCTGAACACACTCACTCTGAATTTCCAACAACAGTCATGACCTTAAAGAATCCTTTCAGAGGATCACTTTCAGAGAAAGATATTTTACGTTAAAGACCATTATTCCCAGAGTATCAGGTTTGGTGGTCGGAGAGAGGAGGAGGAGTTTTTCAATGAACATTAATTGCTGGATGTGTTAAGATGGATGAGCTATGTTGTTGCTGCTGTGATTGTGGTCTGTAGTGTCTTTTTGATTCCTACTTGTATTCTCTCCTCCGCTCCTTATCAAAGTGAATTGTTAGTATTTTGAGGTTTTATGCAGTTTTCTACTTTATGGTGGATTGTCCCTGCTATTGTTCAGGGATATGGCACATGGTGCCCTCTCCATCACGTGTACATGAGTCTGCACTACTTAAACCCTCTGAGCAAGGTTTGACTACACTGCTGGAGGTGGCTGTTTTACATGATACAACAATAAAATATTTTCTTTACCTCCTTGTGTTGGTGTGGATGGTATTCTCCCAAAATGAAACACAGAGAGTCTGCAAATTCAATCCAAGTGCCTGAATAATCCTGAGAGCTAAATTGTCAGGGGGTCCCGTAGGTCACGGATCAGACCTAAGAGGAGCTCCAGATCCCGATGATGAGGAAAAAACAGAGGCAGTTCACCTCGCCTGGACTGCTGTCACCGTGGCCCTACCCTGGGGCCAGGCCCGGGGTTGGGGCTCAACAGTGAGCACCTGGTGGCCGAGTCTCCACTTTGGCGGGGCTGCCTGCTTACGTTTTATTTTCAGATGCTTTATTGCTCAAAGTTACTGTGAAGTAAGTAACTTATAAGGAACACAATAAGTACTTATTATGGGCAGGAAAATAAATGATTAAAATTGCAAGGTACTATTTATTATTTGTGTATTTCTACTTCTTACTGAATTGAATGTAAGCATTTAAATCAATACAGAATCGCTAGTCGAATCGAAACCTTAAGATTCGAATAGCATCGTAATGTTCTTTTCAATACCCCGCCCTATCTAGCCAGGCCAGCCAATTTGAGCTGTTAGTTGTAATTTCAATATTTCAAAAGAGGCGGAAACCACTACACAGGGATGATGTACTTTGAGAAAAAAGCCTCTTATCAGGATTAAAGCTTCACTCATCAACTGCATACACATGTTCACACACACACAGACACACACACTGTCCCCACCCCGTTCTTCTTTAATACTCACGTCTGTGCTGATTAAGAAGTAAGGCTGCCAGATAGTACACAAATGAATGCGTCATGGATTACCTCCATCACATTTGGACAATTAGATTGATTGTATACACATACTACAAATAGTTGTTGCAACAAACATTACTTTTTTTAATGATTATGATCAGGCCATGTTGTGATTTCCATCGATAACAAAATGGAAATAGAATTGTGTTTATCGTCACACACATTGAGACAAACACAAATAGATGAATGAATATAGACATTGAATGGCATTGATTGAAATTCCAAATTGGCCCATGATTGCGATTATTGTGGCTGTAATGCTTATCACCCACACCACGTTATTTTAATTAATCTTACAGGTATTATAGTTAATGTTAGTTGATATTGTGGCTTTTAGGGCGAAAAGTGTTGTGTCGCTGGTGCTTTGTTCCCCTCGCCTGACTTCCCCTGTAGCTGTAGCTAACACAGCGCAGGGGAGCAGCACAGACGAGGGCCGCCAAAGCTCCACCTGAAATCCACTTTTCATAGTTTATTACCAATTAACGGGTAAGTCTTTTGGTGTGGCGCAGATACAATCGGGTTGGGATCGTGTCGGTCCTCATTGGCCGCCGAGTTTGACGGTATTTCTCTCTAAGCAACATTTTCATCCGTCGTTCTCACGGCGCTTGCTAGCTGCTAGCTAAGGGAGTGAGAAATCGCCGTCAAATTTGGTCCTGCGAAGCTAGCGGCGGATAGCCTGCCTGTGAGCCCAGCTGCGGTCGACAAGTTAGCGGTTAAAAGTCGGCAGTGGTTTCGGCGGCAGTATATCGACCATAAAATCCATTAAGTCAGCAAATGAAGACTTCCAAAGGGTCGCGCCGGCCGCGTACCCGGGCTAAGCAGTGAGGTAGCCGCGTCGGCTAGCAGCCCATCTGTGGTAAACACTGCCAATCTGGGCTCCGAGCTGCCACGTCGATCCCTAATTCAACGCCTCAACTACCCAAACTCTTTTAAACTATTCGTCAAAACCCACATTAAGGTCGTTGCGTCGCTGCCGTAGGTATGATATGTTGGCTCAGCAGGGTGTTGGGCTGGGCTAAAAGGGTTGAACGGGACGTAACAATCATGGAAGGAGACGTGTGAAGTTTGGTTGTTGTTTGCTGTCATCTTCTCAGGAATTGTCCCAAACATTGACATCTTTGTCAAAATCTTGCAAATCTTGCCGAGCATTGTAATTGGCACCCTCAACTTGGTCTTAGCTGCTCACAAATCTGGGGGAAAGCTGACACTTCAATCTGAAAAGTCGCTCAATTGCAACATCGTAACCGGCGAGTACATGATCATGTTTGTAGGAAATGTCTTTGAAGAAATGCCACGAAGCTGCGACGCCCTGACGTGTTTTGTGCTCATCTGGCCAATGGCAGATCTTGAGTGACAGATTGAGAGTGAGGTACTTTATCCATCACCAAAAACATGAGGAATTTAGATTGGGAAATTTCATTTGACATCTATCACTGTACGATGGAGACTTGATACTTGCACACTGACTTTGATGTGTTGTGTTTACTAACATTATCAGTACACCAACCAACTATAACATGACATGGGTGTGTTCGTGATGGGTAAAATGACACAAAATCCACATGAGCTGCCTGTCAGCTGTAGCGGATGTCTCATAGCATAGCAAGATAGCCGTGGTGAGACATTGTTTCATGTGGCACATTGTCGTCTGGGGCACACAGGATGATGTCACAACAAACCTGTTCACCACAACCTCATCTGTCATCCCTTTCTTTGCAGCTATGGCAGCTATCAGGAAAAAGCTGGTCATAGTGGGTGATGGAGCCTGTGGGAAGACCTGTCTTCTCATCGTGTTCAGTAAAGACCAGTTTCCAGAGGTGTACGTGCCCACAGTCTTTGAGAACTACGTCGCCGACATTGAGGTTGACAGCAAACAGGTACGTGGTGACGCATAAATTCAAAGCGGTTCTGCATTGCTGCATCAGGTAGACCGCCACTTCCTCCTATATTGAATTCAGTTAGCATTGTCCTTACTCAATTGTTTGTGAAACACCTCTTTATGTACACAACTCATTTTGTATTAATGTGCAATACAACTATTTATACTGACATACTCACAATTATTACCCTAGCCTAAATCTAAGTGTCCTTACAATTATTCCAGTGGCTATTATTTAATGCTCACAAAACCAGATCACCAATTGGGAAACTTATAATTGAGTGGAAGGTGTTGCCCCCCTTTGTGTTGATTCCTAATTTGTTCTCACAGGTGGAGCTAGCACTGTGGGACACGGCAGGTCAAGAAGACTACGACCGGCTGCGTCCGCTCTCTTACCCAGACACAGATGTTATCCTCATGTGCTTTTCCATCGACAGTCCCGACAGTCTTGGTAAGACTACTGAGAGTTTTGATATTGATTATAAATTAGCTGTGTAAGCTTTATATTGGCTTTCAGTATTGATCCACATGGAAGGTTCGTATCTTAATATGGAATCACCAACCTGTAGGTTGTTATTTATTTGAATAGTCAGGCAGTAAGAAGCAAGGCGTGACAATCAGTTTTTAGCTGTCTGTGCAGCCCCTCAGAGGCGTCAAGTTTAAGGCTTAGCAGGTACAGAGGCTAATGCATAATTATTCTTTTTTCTTTCAGAGAACATCCCAGAGAAGTGGACACCTGAGGTCAAACATTTCTGCCCCAACGTTCCTATTATACTGGTGGGAAATAAGAAGGATCTGCGCAATGACGAGCACACCCGTAGAGAACTGGCCAAAATGAAGCAGGTGATGACAAGTGGATACTGTAGATCAGGGCTCCCCACACATGGGACTTGTGATAAAATAAATAAATAAAATAAAATCTCCATGAAGACAAAACAAAGTTAGATAGTCTTCAATGTCTGAGCTTTGTTGGTAGTGGTGGGCGATAAAACATTTCACCTCGCGCTCACATGCAGCTTCAATAGTTCGACCAAGCTTGCAACCGTCTGGTTACGAATTTCTCTATTACCCACATTGATTTGTTCTTTTTTTGTTTGTTTTTCATAGGAACCTGTGAAACAAGATGACGGGCGGGACATGGCAAACAGGATTAGTGCCTTCGGATACATGGAGTGCTCTGCCAAGACTAAGGATGGAGTGAGGGAAGTGTTTGAGATGGCCACCAGGGCTGCCCTACAGGCCCGCCGGGGCAAAAAGAGCAGTAAATGTCTCCTACTTTAAAGGGGGGCACGAGGACTGCTTCCTGCAAATGGGCAGGGGGCACGAAAGAAAGCCCACCCCCAAACCCAGGCACACAAAAGACTGTTCTCCTCAGTTTATACTTAAGATGTCATGGTTTTTTTTTTGTCTTGAGTAAAAGTAGTCAAGTTCTTTCAGTATTCCATTTTGAGAGTATGAGAAATGCTTCTTTTGTACTTCAACTCGAGTAAGTCTGCCATACTGAAGCCTCCTGTCACCTACTATGTAATGAAAGGGGTCAGCTAGTGGACCTGTCATTTCAAACTTGCCAACTCAAGGAAAAGTGCTTGAGCTCTGCCTGCTGAACATAGGAGGTCCCACAGCCAGCTAGGGTATAGTACCTATACACTGTGACCGCCCCACCCCGCCAAAGTCCTCGCTACTATTTCAAACAGATGCACACTCATAAGTATAAAATCTGCTTGTGCATTCCATCATAGAAATTGTCTGTGAACCATAACTTCATGCAGAAGCCTAGAAACTCATTTTGTTAAAACTCAATTAAAACTCGTGTGTTTTGTGTAATAAATTACTTTTTAAGAATCTTCAAAATTTCACTTGCTGGCTCATAAAGGCTGATTGAGCCATGACTCTGAATATACTCTTGATATGTGATTGGTATGGCAACACGAATGTGTCGGAGCACGTGTGAAGCTCGTAGACCGAAGCCCCATGCCCGTGTACAAATTGCTTCAAGAAAAGTCAGGTGACAGTCAGTCTCTGCTAAGAGAAGCACTGATCTTCAAAATCGAAATTCACGTCAAAGCACAGAACATGGAGCCTGAGCGAAAGAGAAAAGTTGCCCCTGTGATATAATTTGGACCTCATATCAGCAAATCAGTTGTTTGTATTTCCTCATTTTGTCTTGTTGCTCTCGCTTTCTGCCTCAGCATTACAATTGAAACCCCTTTCAAAGTGCGTCAGAATAAGTCATTATTTTTTTTCCTGACGCATTTGTGGGACTGAGCTCTCATATAACAATGAAAGCACTTCCTCAATGCTGAGACATCATGGGGCCAGGCATGAAAATGAGGTCACAAATACACCAAGAATAAACAGGTTGACATTTGGCAACTTCCTTGTCGAAAATGTATTGATAATAAATATGTATTATTGCTTTACAATTACATTTGTCACCATAAAGCCTCAAAGAAGCAGGTGTTGGATGAGACAGTATTTAATCCTATTGGAGACAGTCAACCTTTCAGCATTGTTGAGGGCAAGGGCTCTAGAGAGCTGTGTCAGGTCCTTGAGCCATCATGTATTGCCAATCCGAAGATTTATATTGAAATTGTCAAGGGATGTGTTTGATAAATGAAAATATTGGGACAACCAGCGACACCATAATCCAAGTTCCTTTCCTCTATCTGGGCGGTTATTATGCACTCAAGCCTCATCGGTCCCATGTGAGCAGATATTCTCCAAAGCTGAGGAGCTTGCATCGAAAATGCGGAATCGTCTTACATGTACAACTCCAGAAAAGTTTTGTTTTGTTTTTTTGAATAAAAATTTATATAGAAACTCTCCTGCTTGAAAGACAAGTACATAAGCACACACACACATTTAACGTGATGACGATCGCATCAACTTGTATTTTCACGTTATGAACGTCACAGTGTTTGATTGTGCATTTTAAAGATGAAGATGTTTTAGACTTTGATGACAATATCTCTCAACCTTTTACAGCCGTGGCACACATTTTACATAGGAAAAACCTAGACATGGAAAACGAAGTCCCTCATGAAATGGCCTGTCAACACAACCAAGACCAAGGATACACGTACCAAGAGGGACAGTGAGAACAGTTGCAAACTTTATCTTTGAATTTGTTTCGCATCTAGATTGAGTCAAAAGATGCCGTAATGACTGGAAAATAGTCTCCATACATGCACATACTGTACTGTAAATTGGCCAATTTATGTCAGTTGAAGTGCCTCAAAAGCAAGTGAGCGTCAGTGGTCACTGGTCCTTCTTGGAGGGAACTTGTGAACGATTAATGAGCATCACAAGCACAGCCAAGAGTCCCAAACCTATTGCCACCACAGGGCGATAGAAGATCCAACCTGTTGCAATTGTCAACAAGGAGAGAGACAGGGAGACGCAGATCGCGAAGATGTTCAGACCCACGGCGACGAGCTGTCTGAGGACAGGAACCCAGTCCACTGTTGGCAGAGGGGAGTAACTAGTTCAGTAACACTGAGATGAAGGAAGTCCTTGAGTGGTGACCGGTATGTTTACCTAAGGTGTAGATGATGCGTGTCATCATCTGAACGCCCAAGAACATGAGCACCCAGCCTACAAATCTCAGCACCCATGTATTCATGCAGTTGCTGTTGTGTTCTTTTGAAAAAATCTCCTGCAGACAAAAACAAACTTGGGTTGGCAATTAAAAGCATAAGCACTCACTGATCTACATATTTGCCATTAAAAAAAAAAAGAATGTGTGATCCGAATGGGACCCAACCACACCTCAGCAGAGAGTTCCTCTTGGTACAGGATCTCCAGAGTATCTCCAGACTTGGTTTTGAAGGGCCCCAGACTCTCCCACATCTGCTGCGCCACAACACTGACCTAAAATATAAAATATTTAATCCTACTTTTCAAATCATATCTACTCGCTTGCATGATTTGTGATGGTCTGATGATCCAAAAGATTTTAACATCGTTTGAACCCAAGCTAGATGATCTACTCACTGTCTGTGCTGGGCCCAGTTCAGGCGTATCTGCACTCAGTCCCGCAAAGCTGAACATCACTCGCACATCCCCAACCTTACAAACAAAGTCAAACAAAAACATTGTTGGGCCAACATGTCATGAATTAGTGGAGACATTGTGTATGTATCTTGGGATGAAGTTGATGTTGGAATGCTGACCTCTGGTCTGCGTGTCTTGTTGGTGTGGTAGAAGTAATCGCCATCAATGGTGAGGAAAGAGTCCAAGTCAGAGGTGGGAAAGTCCCTCAGGCTCAGAGTCTGGAACTGGTCGATCTTCTCTACCAGCCCTGCGAGAGGATTAAGAAGGAATTACATCTTAAAATCTGCAGTATGTGATGAACAGGGAATTTGTTTGGTACCTTGAGAGAGGGAGAAGGGACCGACTCGGACTTCGGGAGCCACGACTGTCACACTCTCAACTGCCATGGCACTACACGGGACCAAAGATTATGGTTGAGGATAAAGATATTTCTTCACCAAATGTATATCTTTCGAAGAACAAAGACAGACAGTCCGACAAAATCACCCAAGCACCTCGGGTTCTGGTGACCTATCTCCTTATCAAAATGGCGACTGCTGACCAACTCCGATTTCCACTCGGTATCTATGGAGACAAAAAAGACAGTCAGACAGACTCAAAGGTTCTGTGAAAGACAAGACCAGACTCCAACATACTCACTGTAAGTGTATGTCCTCTCAGTTTTTGTCTCTCCATTTTCTTTGTACTCACTAGAATTAACGGCACATTAGAGAAATGCGTGGTCAATTAATATACAATGAAACCGCAAGTATAAGGCTTGTTCTTGGAGTGTTTGTGTTCCACCATTCATATTCTAACCTACCGGTGGTCCATTCACCCAGAGTGAAACAAAAGCAAGCTGTGTGGACTCACCTGCTGTGCTCGTATTCCACCCACTGATACATCTCAACGAATCTCTTCAGTTTGACTGCCTGCACCACCACTTTGTAATTGGGGTCGTGCAAAGGCTGTGAAAGAGAATGCAAAAACAGTCAAGTTAACAAGTTAAGACTTGTATGTGTACTTGGATGATTACTTTTGTGTAATTTTATCAGCCTGGGATAATCAATTTGAACCACATGCGTATTTCGATATTGACTGATCCCATGGTGGCTGGTAGGGGTGAGAAGAGGCAAAGTCACTCCCAAAATATTGCTTTTAGTGAGGCATTTTTCATCTGACATCATTTGATGTTACACAAATTTTTCCATCATGTCAGGGAAGAAAAACATGCAATGAAATTCTTATTTTCTCAGCCAACGATGTAGAAGTGGAGGTGACGCTAAAAAACAACGAGTTATTACCTGAGATGTGGACAGCTGGGCGCAGACGTGGACCAAACGGGTGTGGTACTGCTGATCGGGGGGGGACGAAGGATGCAAGGACGTGACCTGTGACAGACCTTCGTCCAGGGACGCTGCTGTGCGCACATACCGTCCCTTAAGACAAAAACATCACGAGAATCTAGAGGCAGTATTTGGGGCCGGGGTGCTGACACTTGACTTGCAAGCTACTTTCACATTTTTTGCTTTATCAATGGGGTTGGGACCATCAGTTGTGTTGTGCAGAAGTCGGGTTACTATACAGTTGACAGCCCAACTGGACAACTATCAAAATTCATATTATGGCAAGAACCAATCTGCTAACTGAAGAAAAATGAGTGGCCATCATTACTTCAAGAATTACTCCTCCTCTGAAATTAACTTCCCAGGCTGTACATGAGTGCATGAGCGCTGGACTTCTGCTGAATGTCAGTTTGTAGTTCAAAAATATCACCCTCCACTTCATACAAGTTAAGGGGAGACAGCATTGCAGTTTGTCTGACTGAGACAGGTGGGGGAGCACCTTATTAACAGTATTTTCCTCATGTAATCCACTGTTGCCCCCTCTGGCTTACCTCATTGGTGAAGAGAATGATGAACGAGAGGAGAAATACTCCAACACCAGCTAGTGTTCCACCGAGAGTATCGCTCAGTCGCTGCAGGAATCCACGGTTTGGGTTGGTGGAGGTACGCTTGTCCCGATTGGGGTCTCCACCTGGTGACTAAGCCAGTAAAAGATAAAAGCATTAGAACTCAGCTCAATTCCCGCCTCACTGAAGACCTGCAAAGGCCAATATCAATTTGACATTGTTAGAAAATCCTCCAAATTACATCACAGAGACAAAAGACAACGAATAGGAAAAGTAACTCAAATAATGAACCTCAGAGGCTGTTCGAGACATTCTCGAATGAACTGACGAGACACAATGAGAGACACAATGAACAACACAATATAGATAACTGGGGTCGGGGACATTTACCAAATGACGCCATTGAGAGGTTTGTTTGTCTCAAAAATGACGGAGATGGCGAGAATCTTGTTAAAATGCACGGCATTCGTCTCTGCCCCTTGCTAATTTACGCCTGTTAAAACTCAATACGCCCACTGTGTACTGTAGTAGCACTGTGTAGTACTACTTTCACTTTTAATCGTCAAGTTCTTCTGTAAAGAACGTAAATGCTAAAATCTGCTGTTATGACGGATTCCGTTCGCGCAGAAGTTGTGACACAAAATGAAAACATTCATTCATGGGGAGTTGAGCGGTGACAAGACGAAAACCAAAAATAGACGTCAAAAGTGAAAATGTTTGTGGCATTGCGCCGCCTTAACGTACTGTCGCAGCTGAAGTCATCTCTTGGCCGGCGACAGGCCTCTGTTTGGGGGCTTGGGGGGGTTTGACCAGACTGCTCTGGAGAACAGAAGCCTCAGACTCAGGCGGCCGGAGCTCCGGGACCGCTCCCTCACTTTGAGTCCCACAGTGACCCGGCGGGAATAAAAGGGAGCGCCCCGTGGCATTGTGGGTAATGTGGTTTGACCGCGCAGTGCAGGTCTTTTTTTTTTTAGTTTTTGACCACTTCCAAGATAGCCAAGACAACCGTGTAATCAATTCTGCCTCAACATCCACATCACTTACACAACTCTGAAGTGTACCAAGTGATACAAGTTCAATGATGTCCATAAATTATTTGTTAAGCTCTTGACCACGTTGTCGACAGAGGTGTTCATATAGAGTGAGTCACCGGGTAACGTCATTTTCGCGGTTATTTCGTTGGTGTCGATGTTGGAAATATCAAGACTTAACTGGTAAAATTACTGAAATGAAGAGAATAACTCATGAATGTTAATAAAAATATAAGTTGGCTGCAAATCAATATGAAATAATCAACATGATTAAAAAAGGAGACATCTAAAACCTATAGCAGAGATCTGCGGATGAATACAACGTCATGCATCAGGAGCATTGGAAGCGAAGGAAGATGGCGCCAACTCCAGTCACCGGTTACTACACAAAAATTTACATCAACTTTTCAATCACTTATCTACAAAACAAATGTATAATTCATATTCATACAATGAATATGTAATGGTGATAGATTGAATTGTGCAATTCTGTTATCCAGTGTCAAAGCTGCAGAAATGTCATGCAGACAATCAAATTCTCAACAGCAATCAGATCCCACACACATCCCAGATCAGTTTGTTTCTCCCAAACCAGGGCCTTCAAATGTAATGTTGTTCATCAACTATTTCACATCGATTTGGAATTCAATCTTTATTGGGTCCTCTTTCTTCTGCCTTTGAACAAAATTGGTTTTCACCTCTCACGAGGGAGCTGTGACCATGAACATCTCCTCGTCTGCCCAGAACAGATTTAAGAGGATTATCACGATTAATAGGAAATTACTGTCACTCAGTATTAAAGCTGTGTGTCTGTGTGTGTCTGTGTGTGTCGTGCGCGCGCTCGTGTGTGTGCATGCATGCGTATGTGTGTGTGTGTGTGTGTTTGTGTGTGTGTGTGCCCACAGTTGGACTAAGAAACGATGGGCGACACGCAGGAATACGATGTTATTGTGCTTGGAACAGGACTCAAGGTAAAAAAAAAAAAAACTCAACCACATTCTTATTAATGACCCTGCTTGTTTTACTTCACTAATGTGTTTATAACTATAAACATTGATCCAACTTGAGGCAAACATTGAATGTCTCTAAACCCTCACAAAGTTTTCTGTGTTCACACAGCACAGAATCGGGTAATTGTTTTTATGTGGCGTAGTCGAAAAGCTGAGTTTGTTTGCATGGACCAAGAAATGAGGTGTGTTTAAAAAAAACTGTGTAATCATTTCAAATCATTCATGCGATAACAGTGAGAAATTTGTTATCATATGACACAACAAAATTTGGATTATGGCGATAAAACATTGCGAAAAGACAAAGTTATCCAACAGTTCTTTGCATCTTTGCAGTCCACACGCACAAACACACCTGCACAAGCCCAAAAATCTCCTGTTTAGAGTTAGCTTGATTTACAGCAGCACATTGTGTGACCTGGTATCACCCTTAGCCTCTCTCCCGCTTTCCCTCCCTCTCTCCCTCCCTCTCTCTGTCTCTCTCTCTCTCTCTCTCTCCCTCTCCATCTCCATCTGCCCTCCCTCTCTCTGGCAGTAGGAGTGTATCCTGTCTGGTTTATTGTCACTGGGTGGGAAAAAGGTCCTTCACATCGACCGCCATTCATACTATGGAGGGCAGAGTGCATCCATCTCTCCCCTGGAAGAGGTGGATACCACACACACAAACACACACACACACAAACTCAAACACACACACACACACACACACATGATGCTTATTCTATGCCTATTCTAATTGCTAATCAATCATCCTGATCAAATTTAAAAGCTGTACAAGAGGTTCAACACAGCGGGGCCATCCACGTGTTTGGGCCGAGGGAGAGAGTGGAATGTGGACCTCATCCCCAAGTTCTTCCTCACCGATGGTGAGACCCGGCACAGTCCTAGCTCCCTCCTGGTGTTTTGCCTGGTGTCCCACAGACTCACACACACTCATACACCCCTTAATGTGCTTAATGTTTCCATCAGGTCAGCTGGTGAAGATCCTGCTGCACACTGAGGTGACTCGATATGTGGACTTTAAAGTCATCGAAGGAAACTTTGTGTACAAGATGGGGAAAGTTCACCCAGTGCCAGCAACAGAAGGGGACACTCACAGCTCAGGTGACCAGGCCTCGCTCGGACACTCTATCCTGTCCTTTTGATTTCTCTGTATGTATAATGTCATGCTGTGTTCCTGTCTCCCTTTCCTTTGTGTCCTCTTTATTTCTTTCTTTCCTCTATCCTTCAGATTTGATGGGCATGTTTGACAAGCGCCGCTTCCGGAAGCTCCTTCTCTTTGCCCAGGGCTACGACGAAAAGAATCCTCGCACCTGGCACGACGTGGACCCGGAGAAAACCACCACGCGGGACCTGTTTGGGCGTTTTGACCTGGGCCAAGACGTGGTGGAGTTCACGGGGCACGCCATCGCCCTGCACAGCAGCGACAGGTCGGCTCACTAAATCGGCCTGCCTCAGACAAAATCCCCAAATCCTAATCTGACTTCGGCCATTGTGTCTCGTTGTGCCTGTAGCTTTCTGGATAACCCCTGTGGAGAGACCATCAGGCGGATCCAGCTCTACTGCCTGTCTCTGGGCCAGCACAGCACCAGTCCTTACCTGTATCCGGTCTATGGGCTTGGCGAGCTGCCACAGGGATTTGCCAGGTTTTCTCACGGAAATGATGAATGATGAATGAATATATTTTGTCCGGGAAATATCCCACGGATCCTTGCCAACTTTGGGGACAACATTTCTGGTGTGTGGGCGTGTCTTCCAGGCTGAGCGCAGAGTATGGAGGCACCTTCCTGTTGAACAGGGCTGTGGATGAGATTGTGATGGAGGGCGACCACGTGAAAGCTGTGAAGTCTGAGGGAAAAGTAAATGTTTTGGAGGGGCAAAAGCCAAATTTGAAAGCACTACCTCTCCATGTACAGCATTCCACACATAAACATACCTTCTTCTCATTCTGTCCATTGAAGCTGTTCTTCTGCAAGCAGCTGATTTGTGACCCAAGCTACGTTCCGGACCGTGTGCGGAAAGTGGGTCGCGTCATCCGAGTCATCTGCCTGTTGAATCATCCAGTCAAACACACACACGAGGCCAAGTCCTGTCAGATCATCCTTCCCCAGGGTCAGCTGCATAGGAAGTCAAGTAAGACAGATCACATCATTTGGAATTAGAGATGTCCAATAATATCGGCTCACCGATATTATCGGCCTGATATTGGCATAAAAATGTAATATCGGTATCGGATTTTTTGGCTTTAAAACCGATAAAATAAAAACCGATAAAAATAAAATAATGTTTGCGTTACACCGAAATAGTGCCTATGCGCTCCTGAAGCATTTACCGGTGCACATATCGGTATCGGCTGATATCGGTATCGGTAAATTGAGAGTTGGACAATATCGGCATATCGGATATCGGCAAAAAAGCCAATATTGGACATCCCTAGTTGGAGTATAGGTGCCAGAGGCCAGGGAGTGGGAGTCAATTTTGCTCAGTGACATAATATTGTTGTTTTCCGGTTCAGATGATTTTAGGGAATATAACCTAGAGGTGTTTTCATTTCTGTGTTTTCATCAATAGCAAAATCTCTTGCCCCTGTTTTGGTATTGTGTTTGATTCAGATAATAATTTTTGTTGTATTTTTGCAGACATTTACATTTCGGTGGTGTCCTTTGGTCACAGCGTGGCCTCAGAAGGGATGTACATCGCTACAGTGAGCACCACGGTGGAAACCAGGGAACCAGAGAAAGAGGTGCAGCCAGGCCTCGATCTGCTGGAGCCCATCATGCAAAAGTATG
>OMPJ01045601.1:3108-30195 GCA_900312935.1 Carapus acus | reverse complement strand
AAAATGTTCCCCTACACTGAAATTATTGGAAAATATAAAATATTGGAAAGACTCACTTTTAAAAAAATCTCTGCAAACAGGGCTCTCCAAACAGTATGCGGCCCATAATAGTTTCGAATGTATATAACTAGTGACTTATGTTGACGTGGCAAAAATGTATGTATGTATGTATGAACACACACACACACACACACATACTGTATATACAGTATATATATATATATATATATATATATATATATATGTATGTATGTATGTATGTATGTATGTATGTATATATGTATGTATGTATGTATGTATGTATGTATGTATGTATGTATGTAGAGAGAGAGAGCGATAGATAGATATGTATATAAATATGTCACTATAATGTTTTCCTTGTCTTTTACAGCTTACAACAATCTCTTGGTTTTTATGATTTTACATTACAGGTTTTGTCATTTACACTTTGGCACATTTGGTCCAAAATTGGGTCTTTTGATTGTAAAGGCTAAAGAGGAAACTTGTGGTGTGTCTGTGAACATGCGTGGCAGGTAATTAGATGTGCCTCCCTGTCCCTCTTTGTGAGTATTGTATGAGTATATTTTCGTGTTCCTAGATTGGTGCTCGCACACAGGCTGCCATTACCATTTTGCGCCAATCAAGGATCATTTCATCTACTGGGAAATAAACATAGCTTATTTGATGAGAGTCCTCATCTCTGCAGCAGCAGTTGTGCATGTGCGAACAGAGATGTGTCCTTTGGAATGTACACTCTTCTCTCTGTCAGTTATCTGCTTAAGTGCAACGTTTGGTTGTAAACTCTTTGCCAGCTTTGATATGCAGGGTTATTTTAAAGGGGGCGACATAATGATTGGAGGCATTTTCCCTGTTTTCCACAAAGACGTAAGTGGCCCAACTTCGTTTGAAAGTAAACCACCTGCCGCGGAATGTGCAGGGTAAGATATATTTTATCTGCATTGCATCTTCTCACATGATACCTGTTTATGATCAGCTGAACAATTTTAACACAACCTTTAACCTGAATGTCTTTTAGATTTGACTTGCGTGGTTTTAGGTGGACCCAGGTGATGATGTTTGCCATTGAGGAAATAAACCAAGATGCAACTCTGCTACCAAACATTTCTCTTGGCTACAGGATCCTCAACTCCTGTGCGTCTCCCCCAAATACATTACGTGCTACTCTAACGCTAGCAAGTGGAACAGGGGAGACAGAATCCAACGCTCCCTGTCCTCCTGCAATCTCTGCCTTGGTAGCTGAGTCTGGATCCTCCCAGTCCCTTGCCATAGCTGAAGCTATGGGGCCATTTCGACTGCCTGTTGTAAGAACTTGTGAATGCCCTGAAAGGACTCTTCACGAGAATATTTCAATGTGGCAAAATTCTGATAGTGTTCATGTGTGATATTTTAATCTGTAATTATGTTTTTCCTCTCACAGATAAGTTATTTCTCAACATGTGCCTGTCTGAGTGACAGATCTAAATTTCCGACGTTTTTTCGCACAGTCCCCAGCGACTACCACCAGGCTAAGGCTTTAGCTGCTCTGGTCAAACATTTTGGCTGGCAGTGGATTGGAGCCATACAGTCAGACAGTCAATATGGAAGGAATGGTGTTCTGGCCTTTACTGAAGAAGTTGAGAAACTTGGAGTTTGCATTGCTTTTGTTGGAACAGTTTATCGGACAAGTACGATGGACGAGATTTTGAAAGTTGTTGAAATGATCAAGGAAACCACTGCCAAAGTAATTCTGGCATTCATTCCAGAATATGACTTTTATATATTGGTTGAAGAATTGGTGAAACAAAACATTACAGACATTCAGTGGATTGGAAGTGAGGCCTGGGTTCCAGCTGCTAAATTGTCCACCCCTGAAGTATACCGCTCCTTTGGAGGAACACTGGGCACTGTGATACAAAAGATGGCAATTCCACAACTAAAACCATATATCACAAATATGAGCCATTATGCTGACCCTGAAACAGTCTTTGTTGGGGATTTCTGGGAGACTATGACCGGCTGTAGACCTCCTGCACCAGGGCCACTCTCCAGTAATCAAACAAACAGACAAATATGTGAAATGATGAATACTCAACATGCTTTTTTCAACACATCATCATTAAGAACTGCCTACAATGTGTACAAGGCAGTTTATGCAGCCGCACACGCCATTCATCGTTTACTGTTCTGTGAACCGGCAGGAATGACCTCGGTGAAGCCATGTTTGAATATATCAGAAATTAAACCTGATATGGTACGAAATCCATCAGTGAACATTGATTTTTAAAAATGCTTCATAGTGAACTATCATTGACGTAAATGAAAAAAAAATTACACATATCAAAATATTTTTACTTGTGGATTAATTTTATGTGATTTTTTTTATAATATTGAACACTTTGCAGGCCATAGATAATGCAGTCATGACAGTATGACTTAAGGAAAATTCTACACTTACGAAATAAAGCAGCCATTTATTTATCATGGAACATAATTTTTAGATGGTATCATCCAAGATTTTTTTTTTCCCCTTTTCAGGTTGCAAATTCTTTGCATAAAGTGAATTTCGTGAATGAATTTGGGGATGCTGTGTTCTTTGATGAGAAAGGCGATCCTCCTGCTTCTTATGATATCGTGAACTGGCAGCTGATTAATGGGAAGGTGGAGCACGTGACTGTGGGTCACTTTTCAACTAATATAAACAAGGAATATATTCTTAGCATCAAGGAGGAAAATATCCACTGGAGGACAGGAAAAGAGGTAAAAAAAAAACCCAATCCTTTTCTCCCTATGTTGCACCTCCCTGGAACAGGCACGTGGTTGCAATGCAACATTTTTCTGTTCCCTCCCTGGCTGTATTTTTGCTGTAGGTCCCACAATCTGTGTGCTCTCACATTTGTCCAGTTGGAACCAGAAAAGCTCAGATTAAAGGGAGGCCAGTCTGTTGCTTTGACTGCATCCCATGCACTGATGGAACCATAGCAAACTCTACAGGTATTGCATGTCATTTTTGGCTGTGTGTATTATTACTTTCTTTTTCCAATCACTTTAATATTACAAAGAGGCTTATGTACATAGCATTTGTGCCTCATTTAAAAATCAAGTGAGAAATGTACGCAAATAAAATTTTGTCCCACAGGTTCTTTAGACTGCACACCTTGTCCACAGCAATACTGGTCCAATGAGAAGAGAGACAGGTGTGTTCTTAAAACTACTGAGTTCCTGTCTTATCATGAGCCAATGGGAATTGCGCTCACAGTGGTTTCCGTACTCGGGGCCTCATTGTC
Source organism: Carapus acus (assembly GCA_900312935.1). Taxonomy (NCBI): domain Eukaryota; kingdom Metazoa; phylum Chordata; class Actinopteri; order Ophidiiformes; family Carapidae; genus Carapus; species Carapus acus. The sequence goes on along the minus strand of OMPJ01045601.1, from coordinate 26,911 downwards.
TTTGTGCATGATGCTGATCTTCATCCGTCACAAAGAAACCCCTGTGATTAAGGCCTGCAACTGCGAGCTGAGCCTTTTCCTGTTGTTCTCCCTGTTCTTGTGTTTCCTCTGTCCCCTCACCTTCATTGGAAGGCCCACAGTGTGGACGTGCATGCTGAGACACACAGCTTTTGGAATCACGTTTGCTCTCTGCATCTCCTGTGTCTTAGGAAAAACTATTGTTGTTGTCACAGCGTTCAAAGCCACTGTGCCTGGCAGCAAAATGGCAGGAAAGTTTGGTCCTGCCCAGCAGAGGATCATTGTGGGCTCATGCACGTTCATCCAAGTAGTGATCTGTGTGTTGTGGCTCACATTAAACCCTCCCTTTCCAGACATGGTTTACCGATACAGCAATACAAAGATTGTTCTAGAATGTAATCCAGGGTCTGAAGCTGCGTTCTATGCAGTCCTAGGGTACATTGGGCTCCTTGCAGTGGTGTGTTTAGTTCTTGCGTTTTTAGCACGGAAGCTGCCTGATAACTTCAATGAGGCCAAATTCATCACCTTCAGCATGCTGATCTTCTGTGCAGTGTGGATCACCTTTATTCCTTCGTATGTCAGCTCTCCTGGGAAGTTCACTGTAGCTGTGGAGATATTTGCAATTTTGTCCTCTGCCTTTGGCCTCCTGTTGAGTATATTTGCTCCTAAATGTTACATCATCCTGCTGAGGCCAGAGCGAAACACCAAGAAGCATGTCATGGGAAAAATATGAAGTGGAATCCACCTGCTCTCTATGTCATGGAGAAATTTTGAATGAAAAATTAATCTTGCTTTTGAACATTTGAATTAAATTGATTGAATTAGATGTTGCGTGACCATGTTACACATTTCATGTTCACTATGCTTTGTCCTTTATTTCTTTCCAAAGTGACAGTATTCTACAAAACAAAATGTAGATGTGGAAAATGCATGAATGATAGTTACACTATAATCACAATCATCTCTATTTCATTTTTCTCCAGCAACAGATTGAAACTTCCATATTCCATATTTGCTTGATAGATTTTAGTTGAGAGGCCACTTGGATGTTGGGGATGATTTCCTAATTGTATTCAACCAACAAAAGATATAGTTTGAGGTATTTATATTCATTAGGTTTTATCAATGTTGTTCCACAAATGTTCCACAAATTATATGGCTAAATCGTGCATTGGCTGTTGCTAGATTTGATACACTTTATGTATTCATAGTCAGGGTGACAGCAACAGAAAATAAAATGTTTGATATAATTCTAAGTCATGGTAACGAGACCATGTGACATATGATATTCTAAATCAGGTCAACATAATTCAGTGTCATGACCAAGGATATGAGCTACATAATTAGTGGGGCACTTCCAGGCCCCTCCTCCTAGATACATCCTGGGGAGGGAGGGAATATGTGCACACACACGCACACGCACACACGCACACACACACACACACACACACACAGATACAGATGTTTTCATCTCTCCTGCCCATTTTGGTGTGTTGCACATATCTGTAAAGCCAAATGGCATTGTGGCAATTAAAGCAGTGTGATGTGATCTCTGGTAACTACCACCAATCCAAATATACAGTATAACACCCATAGTTGACATAAGCAACTCACATAAAACAACTCACAAAGCAAGAAATCATGATGTGAAGACCCATTCCGATCATCCGATATCAGACATTTGCCACTCTGTTTTTTGTGGGCTTGTCACATGTCTAGGTATGTCACATGTTGGTATGTGGTAATTTAATTATAACATTCAATTTGAAGCTGTTAATTTAGTTAGAATTAAGTGTTTAATAATACCTTGTTGTCCTGAAAGACAGCACTACCGTATTCCTCACACTTAATTAATTGATACCCTCACTATCCTGCGCGGGCAAATCAGGTGGGGCTGATGACGTCCAATACAGTGCCACCCTGTCGTTAATAAAAACACACGGTTAGGACAGATTCCGCTCGGGCACATCATGTGATTTCCTGCTTTGTGTCTTGTTTAGGCCGCAATATGTTTTTCCTCGCTCTGTCTTTTGTCACTCTTCTTTTCTGTGTCAACACACTGGCTGCCACACCAGCTGACTCTTCCTCTGCTCTACCAGCAGCTGATGTTCAAACTTGCATTTCGTTAAATGAGTTTGAGCCAGGCTTTGTGGCAAAGGGAGAATACGTCATTGGCGGAATCTTTCCTCTTCATTACAACCAGGAGATGCCAGACCTAAACTGCACCCATAAACCAGAAGCTGTTAAATGTAATGGGTGAGTACAGGTATAAATCTGACTCTTTTTGGAAATTAAGTTTAATGTTGTCCGCTGGCGTCTGTATGAAATGTTACATGGTATGAATTACAGAACATTATCAATCGCTGTCATCAGAGGTCATTTTTACATCTGATTGACAGTCACAAAGGAAACATCAGTGCTTTTCTTCAGCCTCTGTTCATTGTGTGCATGCGTGTGTGTCTACTGAGCTGCAGCTTTGATCCAAGAGCTTTCCGATGGGCTCAAACTATGAGGCTGGCAGTGGAGGAGATAAATCAAAGCACAGAGCTTCTGCCAAATGTAACCCTGGGTTACAAAATCTTTGATTCGTGTGCATACCCACTAACAGGCCAGAGAGCTGCTCTGGCTGTGCTTAACGGACCGGACCAAGCTCAGTCTCCCATGTGCAGAGGGGCTTCTCCCCTCCTCGCTCTGGTCGGAGAGTCTGGCTCCGCTCAGTCCATTGTGGTGTCAAGATTACTGCAGCCATTCAAAATCCCAATGGTAGAGATTATTGTTATTGTCCTGTAGCATGACAAGGTGCATAGAATTGAGTCCCAAACCGCTACCTGAGGTCTGATATGATAATTGCTGCTCCCTTAGATCAGCTATTTCTCCTCCTGTGCCTGCCTCAGTGACAGAAGAAAGTACCCCACCTTCTTCAGAGTAATCCCTAACGATGATTATCAGGTAACTGTGCTAACATGATAGTTTTTTCTTTAGATAGTTGTGCCACATTTATGTCAGAAAAATGCTGGAGGCACTTTTTCAGGCGGTGGCATTTTTAGAGTATCTGACATGATTTTCCATTTCATCTCAGTGCGGTAAGCTGACATTGTTTGCTGTTTAGATATCAAATGAAACAAAAAAGAAATACACGCTTAATTATTCTCTGGAAGGAGAAATTAACCATTTTTACCAGTGCGTACATGGAGATGACGTTCAGATGTGTATGCCATAATGTCACCAAGCAAAGTAGAGTTGACATTTTCACCTCCATGTAAGGGGCAATGATAAATTTGTAACAGGTTTTGCTGAATTCTTTACCGCAAATCGATTGGTTACCCTGTTTGACCTCTTAGGTTAAAGCCATTGCACAGCTGCTGGTGCACTTCGGATGGACTTGGGTTGGGCTTGTGCGAGGCGATCACGAATATGGACGCTTCGCTGTTCAAGGTTTATTGCGGGAATTGGAGGGGACAGGAGTGTGTGTAGCTTACCAAGAAATGATCCCACTGCTGTACAATCGCCACAGGGCGCTGGAGATCATGCAGGTAGATATCAGCAGTGACAGACACAGTATACAGAACACAGGCATGACAGTTTACTGGATTGTTATTAATGTTTCCTTTTCCTCCTTTCCCGACCATGGCTTGATCCTTTAGGTGATGAATAGCTCAAAAGCAAAGGTGGTGGTGGTATTTTCAGCGGAGGGAGAGATGACACCATTTCTGAGGGACTACATGAGGCTGAATATCACAGGAATCCAGTGGGTGGCAAGTGAGGCCTGGGTTACTGCGTCTGTGTTCACAGGGAGCGAGTTCTACCCCTACCTGGGAGGAACCATCGGGTTCGGCATCAGACAGGGTTACATCCCTCGGCTAAGTGACTACTTGCAAACGGTCAACCCCCATTCCCACCCCCATAACCCACTTGTGCAGGAGTTGTGGGAGGCCCTGTATGGCTGCACTTATTCTGTGTCTTCTGGCTCACAGTCTCCACCTTGCTTGGGAAACGAGTCTCTTGTGGAGCAACATTCAGCGTACACAAATACTTCCAGTCCAAGAGTATCATACAATGTCTATAAGTCTGTGTATGCCATCGCACATTCCCTGCACAATCTGCTACGCTGCCAAGCAGGCAGTGGGCCCTTCCTTAATAGCTTGTGTGCTCAAAGAGACAATGTGCTGCCTTGGCAGGTAAATCGACCTTTTGTAAGCATGAGCCTTTCAAATAGACCGTATTAGTGTATTCTGCTGCCACTTTAAACCATTTCTCTTCAAGCTCCAACACTATCTTCAGGAGGTGGCATTTAGCATTGCAGGGGACAAAGTGAACTTTGACCAGAAGGGCGACTCCATCCCTTATTATGACATCATCAACTGGCAGAGAGGTGCAGGTGGGAAAATCGAGTTTGTCAACGTGGGCATATTTGATGGAACGAAGCCCTCTGGAAAGGAGCTCATGATCCAGCAGGAACGGATAATGTGGGCAGGCCATCAGAGTGAGGCAAGCTGCGCAGTGTCCCACGAAAAGTAATCCGTGCATCATTCCAGACCGATGTACAGCAGTACTGCTCGCCAAGTTCATCTCTCTGTTTATGTTATAAAGCAAATCAATACCAAAGCACAGGCTTAGCTTCCTTGTGAAACTGTTTGGTTAAATGTAGGTGAAAATGTTGTACTGAAGCTGTTGTGACACATTTTTTGAGTATGTTGTGTTGGAGGACAACATTGATTCAGAGTAAAGGGCTCCCTCCTTGTCCAGACCCAGTACTGTGTTGACAGAGCGTAGAATGGAGCTAATAGAGGAATGTACCTCTGCCCAGGTGGTGGTGTCTGTATGCAGTGCCAGTTGCCCTCCAGGATCCAGGAAGGCCGTCCGGCGCGGGGAGCCTGTTTGCTGCTTTGACTGTATACCATGTGACAGCGGCAAAATCAGTAATCGGACAGGTGGGTTTGAGTGTAGCATTGCCAACTACCGAAATATTGCATGTTGACACTGTAGCTGTAGCTCAACCACCATCTTCCACTTCCAGATTCTGTAGACTGCACAGCTTGTCCCAAAGACTTCTGGTCGAATGAAGGTGGAACGGCCTGCATCCCTAAGATGGTGGAGTTTCTGGCATATGATTCGTTAGGTATCGTCCTGACTGTGATCTCTGCGTTGGGGGCCTGTCTCACCGCAACTGTCTTTGGTGTTTTCTTCTACTACAGACAGACAGCCATAGTTCGCATAAACAACTCTGAGCTCAGCTTCTTCATCCTGTTCTCACTCACGCTCTGTTTCCTGTGCGCTCTCATTTTTATTGGGGAGCCAACATCCTGGTCCTGCATGCTGCGCCACACCGCCTTCAGCATCACGTTCTCCCTTTGCATCTCTTGCATCCTGGGAAAGACTCTCGTTGTCTTGGGCGCTTTCACAGCCACCATGCCAGGAACCAATATTATGAAATGGTTGGGACCAAAACAGCAGAGGGCCATTATCTTCAGCAGCACTTTAGTCCAAGTGCTCATTTGTGCTGCTTGGCTCATTGATGCTCCTCCTTTTCCTTACCGAAACTTTGAGTACGAACATTCAAAAATCATTCTAGAGTGTAGTGTGGGCTCTAGCCTTGTGTTCTGGTGTGTTCTGGGATACATTGGCTTCCAGGCCTGTCTTTGCTTTGTACTGGCCTTTTTAGCCCGGAAGTTACCGGGCAACTTCAACGAAGCCAAATTCATTACGTTCAGCATGCTTATCTTCTACGCTGTGTGGCTCGCGTTCATCCCCGCTTACATCAGCTCCCCTGGAAATTATGCAGACGCGGTTGAGACGTTTGCCATTCTGGCCTCCAGCTTTGGCTTACTGTTTTGCTTATTTTTTCCAAAGTGCTACATTATCCTGCTGAAGCCTGAGAAGAATACGAAACAGCACCTAATGGGAAAGGAGAAGAGGTGAATCACATATTATACATCTATACCAGCAAACCTACACACTCACATTTATATCTTATTCACATGAGATAATGATAACAACAATAATAACAGCAACAACAACAACAATAATAATACCAATGGTTATTCGTGCAGTCTGAGTCACATTATTATTATCATTCAGTGGAACAATTCTCAGGTTTTCAAATATAAGTTTGAGAGGTGTGTTATTTTAGTTATGTCCATTTATCAGAGAAGCAGCCACTGTGTTTGTGCCCGTTTCAATCTTTAAATACTGTAGTTAACCAGTTTACCAGATTTATGCAAGTAAAACTTGTCATGACACAGAGATTTACTCGAACTTGAAATGTGAGTGGGAATGTTCATGTTAAGTCTACATTATACTTGGTCACTGGATACTCTCAGAGTGTTTCAGATGAATGTGAATAATTATATCAATAAATCAAGCTTCAGTCCCATTGTATCAGTGTTTTATTATTCACAGTTGTCATTTTTAGTTGTAAAAATGTTAATTTCAATCATAAAAATGATCTTAGCTAAGCACACACAATGATTAAGATGCTCATCTGCCAGATTTTCCTGTCATACATTTCTTGATGTTTCTCTCGGGTTGCAGCAAAATGATGTAACATTTGGGCAAAAAAATACACAACAAAAGTCCAAAACTAGAGGCTAGAATCGCAAATATCTCTACAGCCACTGTGTATTTCCCCGGGGAGCTGACATAGGCTGGTATGAAGGAGATCCATACAGTTAAGAAGATCAGCATGCTGAAGGTGATGAGCTTCGCCTCATTGAATCTATCCGGTAGTTTTCGTCCCAGGAAGGCGAGCACGAGGCAGAGAGATGCCAGCAAGCCAATGTAGCCAAGAACCAGGTAAAAGCCAGGAGGCCATGGCTCCTTACACTCCAAAACAATCTAATGAACATAGAATAGAGCTTTTATTTTAACCATTGTGGATTTTACAAAGCCACTCAGGATCTTACTTTTCCAGTTGAGGCCTGATAAGTTGGATTTCTGAATGGAAAAGGAGGTGCACCAAAGAGCCAACCAGCACACAGACAAACCTGGAGATAAAGGAACAATTCTTAACATACTTAAGAATACACTTAAATATCAAAGTTACACAGAGCTCCCTCAAACACACTAGTGAAGATAAGTTACATGTTACACGCATTATTTTTAGACATTACCCAGCCTCCCACCTGTGGGGCGGTGGTACAAATGATTAGCCCCCTCTGCTGGAAGGGACCAAACAGCTTCAGAGCCCTGGAGCCAGGCAACCTAGCCCGAAAGGCCAGCACAACCACAATGGTTTTCACAAGGAGGCAGGACAGGCACAGGACAAAACTGACCCCAAAGGCCACCTGGCGGAGTCGACATGTCCACACAGAGGGCTTGCCAATGAAGACCAAGGAACACAGGAAACACAACTTCAGTGACGCAAGCAGCAAGAAACTTATTTCTGAGTTGTTGGCCTTCACTATGGGTGTGGAACGAAAACGGTGAAAGACAGACGTTATGATGGATGTCAGAATCACACCCAGCAGTGTGAGGGTGACCAGGATGATGCCCATGGTGTCAAAGAAGGACAGGAATTCCTCCACCCCTGCTACACACTTCATGTTGGATTGGTCTGACCAGTAGTACTCTGGACATTTTGTACATTCAGTCGATCCTTTAATGGAGAAGCAGCAGAAAGAGTCAAAGAATGAATACGTAGCAACATTTCTCATGGAGTGTAAAACCTCTGTGGATTTAGGTTTTACCAGTTTGGTTGTTGATCTCTCCAGCAGCACAGGGCAGACAGTCGAAGCAGCAGTGGGGCTCTCTTGGCCGCCTAGCTTGCCGAGTGCCAGGAGGACAGGGTGCACTGCACAGGGACACAGGCACCTGAGCAGTGATCAATCACAGGGCAAATATAAAGCAGTAAGACCTTACATGCCTGGCACATGTCGTCTTTTGTGATCATACACACAACACACACCTGTGGCAGGCCTCCTGTCCAAACAATATCACCCTGTATCATCTGTAGCTGTTGTTCCGAAGAAGTGGATCCGTCATAGCTCCCAACTTTGACAAACCTAATGAGGCAATAGGGAGCTGATTGATTCCTCATGTTGACCTTCCATTTTAGGTATTTTTCCTATTATCCTTTCTCACATTTCCTCTTCATGTGAAAGCAAAGACAAGTCTACCTAATATTACCCTTGTTGTCCCTCTGCCAGTTAATGATATCATAGAGCGGGACCGGCTCTCCGTTGGAGTCAAAAGACACCCTCTCCTCAAACTTGTTGGTGAAATTCACTGTCTTTAGATGGTGCAAGAGCTACGTACAGTAAAAGCAAGATAAGAGGTGCATGAAATGATTCAAAATGCAACAAATTAGGTTTGGCAGATGTTCAGCACTGTGGTCTGCACATAAACACCCTTTGTTTTATACAGTTTGAATTTCTTTCGCCTACCTCTCTGGCAGTAAATGATTTCTTCTCACACTTTCCCATTTGGTGTGTTGAAGAGTCACATTCTAATACGCGATGCAGAGCATGAGCAACGGCATACACAGCTTTATAGACGTTGTAGGATATGCGAACTTCAGAGGAGTCAGAGTAAGTGCTCCCTGTTTCTCTGAGATCCTCTGAACCGTTGCATGTCGGGTTTCTCATAAAAGCACTGTAGGTTCTATGAACTGACACATTAAGGGATCTAATCCAGGATCCAAAGTTAGCTTTGGATACATCTTTGGAACCGTGGCGAGAGGATTCTTTGAGGTTGTCAGTAGAGGCAGTGTTATCTCCATTCGATTTTTCTCCGTCAAACTTTAGCCTGCAGCCAAACAGCTCTTCCCAGAACATGTTGACAAATTTCATTCCTGGCATGGGAGATGGACGAACTGCCAACAGGAATTCTCTCAAACCAGGAATCCTGATACCAGGGAAGGAGAAACCCACGGTGCCCTCTAGCAGATGATGGAAGCGGGGTGAAGCAAACAGGCGAGCAGTCACCCAGGCCTCACTAGCCACCCACTGGATGCCTGTGACGTTCCTCTCAGCCAGCTTGGGCACATAGTTACAGAGACAATGGAGCTTAGACAAAAACATCTTTATCTAATACCATTTTCATCATCATCTTCATCATCAAAGTACCTCTTCTTGTACCTATGCCAAAGACTACGGTATTTAGTCAAGAATATGTTGATCTCACTTCTGTGAACAGCCGCAGCAGCTTTCCTTCAGTTGCAAACACCACCACAACTTTGGCAATTAGACTCTGCAGCCTGTCTGCCATTGCCTGTATCTCTGATGCAGTAGGTGATTGAGGGATTGTAAGCTGGAAAGCCAGGCAGCCACCCTGTTGTTTTAGCTGCTTGGAAAATGCTTGAATGCCGTAATGACTGTACACATCCTGAAAGACAGAAAGCAAACGACAAACAGGCAAATATGAACACATTAAACAGAAGTAAAATCCATGGCAAAAAAAATTCACTTATCTCACCGGCGTCCCCACTGTTGCCACCCAGCGCCAGCCTAAGTGGGTAACCAACTGAACAAGGCCTCGAACTTGGAAGAGGTCACTCGGCACAGTTCGTAAGAAAGAGGGGAAAGCGTGTTTGTCACTGAGACAGGTGCATGTGGCAAAATAACTGACCTGCAAAGAGTTTTCAGAAGATGTAAGGTTTTATCAAATCATTGATTGATGATTTTATCAAAATTTTATCAGATGTTTTATGTAGCAACACTACATTATGTCGAGGAGGATGAAGCATTTTTTAAGTTTTCTGTTAGTTACATTAAGATTATCTATCTATTGTAATTTTAGCTCATTTAGGGACAAATATAACAACACATTTATGATCAAATTGACTCTCCTCCTACTAATATGATAATATTTCAACTGAGGGATATCTAATTGTAATGTAGATGTTTACGACTGAATATGAGTTAACGTTTTTTCTGGCACATGATTTTGTTTTGCTCACCAGTGGGATCCCAAATGGACCAACAGTGTGAGCGACGGCTGTGGAAGGGGAAGAGGATGCGAGACCGATGACAGCAGCGACTGGAGAATCAGACAAACACGAGGCTCCTGATTCAGGTTGCTCCGTCTGCACCTGCTGCGTGACATTTTCCAACAGATGTCCCTCAACAAAACTGAGAGGTGTGGGTTTTCCACCCGCATTATGTCTATTTTCCGTTGAGTTTTTACTTGTTCGTTCTATTTCCGTCACATGAAACCACTTAGTGTGTGTGACGGCGGGTCCATGTAATCTTTCTTCAGCTTTTTCAATTTTTACTTCCCTGCCAGTCTCAGAATTAGAGGGACTGACGAGGGAAAGGACAGCTTCCAGGCTTGTGTGGACACGGTCACAACTATCCATGAGACGGTAACCCAGTTTCACATCGGGTAAAAGGACAGAATTCTGATTAATTTCTTCAACTGCAAACACCATGGTCATCATCCAGCGAAAAGCTCTGAGGTCAAAACTGGAGAAGATAAAGTAGTCAAAAGACACATGTAATTTCTGACTTCCTCCCTCACAATTCATTCCTTGAGTCAACAGGAACACAAAGCAAACAGGGAATCAGCAGAAATGTCACACTCACCCACTACAAGCTTGTTGCTTAGGTTTGCTGTGGTAGCTGTTGTGAGGCATTGGAGCCAAATAATGCAGAGGAAACAACCCACCAATGATCACGTCACCATCCGAGTGCAATGCCAGTGGTTCAGTATCTCCTGCTTTCACACACCGAGGTGCTTCTGAACGCATGGAAGTGGTTTTTCTAACCATCCCAGATTTACCCAACCTCCCAGTGGTGTTCTCCAATACCTCTGGACTTGCCTCCAGATGAACTACTTTCATTTCCTCAATATTCTCAAAAACATCACAGAACACTGTAAACAGAATGCACACCAAGATGCCTAGCATGGCTGGGAGAAAAGCCCCACACACGCTCCCATGCTGTGTCCGCCCCATACCGACTGTGTGGCTTCTGAGTTGATGCTTCTCAATCTGTTGCTAACCTGCTCTTAATATGACACGTCATATGAGTCATAACTTGATTGACCAATCATGTTGAAAAAATACACAGAAGCACACAGACAGTGATGGTGTTAGCAGTTCACTGTTCAGTGCCTCTCATCTGGCAGCGAACAATTGCAATAAATCCATATTTTACTGAGAGTTACTTCGACCATCAGCTTAGTGCTAGAAGCAGGAAAAATTGCTTCACATTAATACAGTAACACGCTGGGGTTCATAGACTAAAGCCAGTGTGAATCACCTTGGAGTTTTCCTAAATTTTAACAGCTATCTCATCCTATCAGAGCAGGAACGGCCCAAGTCTAGCCAGGGGGCCAAATGCGGCCTGTGTGAAGATTTCCATTTGCCTGCAGCCTCTGATAAAATCAAGAAGATAGAATACATGTGTACAAAAAGCAATTTTTTAATAAGAGATAGGTAGGTAGGAAGGTAGGTAGGTAGGTAGGTAGGTAGGTAGGTAGGTAGGTAGGTAGGTAGGTAAGTAGGTAGGCACTTTATTGATCCTGAGGGAAATTCAAGCCGCAGACCCATAACTTCACTGTTGCCACATGATGCTTGTATGAAGCTTTCCAGCCCAAATCCAAAGTGACAGCGGTAACAAAACCAAAAAAGGTTGACTGCAAGGCCCTTTTGTCAGGATAAGTGCAAATGGAATATTTTTTCACTGAAACAACTGTGCCTGCATAATGTGCTATTAGACTGTGGCTGTTTTCAAGGAATTCAGTATCAAGAGACACTATCAAACAAAATGCTAACTATAGAAACTTGCTAACTACAACAAAATAACTGTGAACAAACGCAGCAAAAAAGTGATGCAATAGGAATTTGCCTTACTGGCACAGCAGAGCCTTTTATTTAGGTTGAACCCCTGTCTCATAGCCTGTACCCACTGCAACAGTGCCTCAGACTGCACCTCCTGCTTTTAGCGTTGTATCTTTAGTGTACAAAAGTGCCCCATAGTATAAATCTGACATGATAAATGATACTGAGTTATAGAGAATGAATTCCTTAAAAAGAGTAAGACCTGAATGGCACCTATAAACATTTACCCCAGGTAGATTACAGAACAAAGTGATTAGAAAAAATTAAGGAAAATGAGATGTCATCATTATTAAAGCTGAATGTGAGGGAGGTAAAACAATAATGAAAGTTGAAAGGGATTTTGGGATATCATATAAACATATTCTTTTCATCAGAAATAGATGGCCTGCAACTTTTACTTGACGCCCAGCAGGCATAGCTGTAACCCTTAAATATTTCATCCACAAAATCTCAGCGGTACTATATTCTACCAAGTGCAATACAGTATATTTATGATGTCTGATGCAACTGTGGCATGCTGGTATCCAGGTTGCAGTGGTCCTATATTAATTACAGAACTCAGCACTTAGAATTTCAGAAATTATACAAATAACGTAGCATGCTGTGTGACGCAATTCTGCAATAATTACTATCAAAAAACAAGCTTATGAATGATATAGCTGTCTGAAGGGCACAATGATGATGAAAATCTGCAATCTGCAATAATGACGTGATACATGATGAATGGTTGAATAAAAATAACGTAATCATATAACTGGGTCAGGTGGTGTGCTGGGGGAGGGAATGGGAAAGAAGGTGGCCATGTCTTTAAACAGTAAAACTGCTCAGACCAGAGGACAACAGAAGAGCCATCATGTGGGCCAGGCTGCACTGGTGGATGCTCCTCTCTTCTGTTTCATGCTGACCTATTCTTCCCATGCTTTAGGTTCCTCACTCTCCTCCTCATGTAAGCTGCAGAGGAACTTTGACATTTATAGAATGCGTAAGGAGGGAGATGTTGTCCTTGGTGGAGTGTTTTATCTTAGATCTGGCTCCTCTAAATCTGATCTGTCATTTACCTCTGAGCCACTGGGCCGAGTCTGCAGTGGGTGAGTGTGTAAGGGAACAGAATATAAAGAAGGCATTATTATTACTGAGAATAATTCTGTTAACTTTCATGTTAGTATTTCGGAGACTGAGAAATATTTTGTCTCAGCTGTTGAAAGTGGGGTTCTTCTGTTAGTTTCTACCTTTTAGGATACCGGCATGCTCAAACTATGGCATTTGCAACTGATGAAATCAACAGAAACCCGAACTTGCTCCCTAATGTGACTTTGGGATACCTTATCTATGATAACTGTATTGGATACCAGTCAGGTGTGTCATTAGTGAGTGGTGCAGAGGAACAAATGACACTTGATGGAAGTTGTGTCGGAAGCCCCCCAGTTTTGGGCATCGTGGGTGATGCTTCATCATCCAGTTCAATCGCTGTCTCAAACATCCTCGGTTTGTACAGGGTGCCAATGGTCAGTTTTTCAGAGTATGTTTGTAAATTTGTTAAGCTAAAAAGCCTTGTATATTTCCAAATCCTGCAAATTATTTATTTTCCAGGTGAGTTATTTTGCCACATGTTCCTGTCTGGGAGACCGTAAACGTTTTCCGTCCTTCTTCAGAACAATTCCAAGTGATAATTTCCAGGTAAAAATATACCTTTCAGATATCAGTGTAACATGAAAGATGTTAATGGCTGCTGACAGGAAAGTTGTGTGGCTATTCAAATCTTTATTTAATTTCCCTAGTGCAGGAAGAATCAAAGCTTTGCTCTCCCCTCTGTCTACCAAGGTGCAGGCCATGATTGAGATCCTCAAACGCTTTGGTTGGACGTGGGTGGGTCTGCTGGTCACTAACAATGACTACGGGCTAAATGCTGCCCGATCCTTTGAGACTGATTTCGCTCTGGCAGGCGCAGGCTGTTTGGCCTATTCAGAGATCTTACCCTCAAAGGACAACCACAGTGGATATAGGAGGATTGTGGATTTAGTGAGGACATCCACAGCTCGGGTGGTCATCTTGTTTTCATATGGATACGAAGTGTGGAAGCTTATGAAAGAGGTTGTGCTCAACATACCTATTTATTGATCTATCATTTGCTGGATAAAGATGACACTTATATTCATTAAATCAACATAGAATTTGATTTCTGGTCACCTAATATAAATATCTACAATATTTAGTCGTCAGTTAACCAGTGTATTTGAATAAGAGCATGAGTAATATGAATTAAATCATGTCTGACTTTATTGAGTTAGTCTGTTTCCATCCACAGGTGGAAAGGCAGAAAGTGATGGGGATACAGTGGATGGCCAGTGAGGCCTGGACAGCATCTAGCTGGTTGGCTGATGTTCTCCATACCCCTGAATTCCTGCCATATGTCGGCGGCACCTTGGGCCTCGCCGTCCACCGTGGAGAAATTCCTGGATTCAAAGAATTCCTTCTAGATATGCATCCCCATAACAGTGGCGACACAGAGGACTTAGTCAGTGTCTCCTTCCCCACACACTCAATTCTAAAGTGACCAAACGTTTGTTAATTTTGTTATTGCAAATATTTTACTATATTTCAGGTGAAGCCATTTTGGGAAAAGGTGTTTCAGTGTCAATTTTCACCACCGTCTCCTGGGCAGAATGATGAAGGTGTGGCGCTGTGCACCGGACAGGAAGACCTCAGAAATGTTGAAGATGAGTTTTTTGACGTTTCAGAGCTGAGGTCAGAGTATAACGTTTACAAGGCCGTGTACGCTCTGGCCTACGCTCTCCACGAGCTTCTACAGTGTGAGCCGGGCAGAGGCCCTTTCAGCGGGAATAGCTGTGCTGACCGCCACAAACTGGAGCCATGGCAGGTACTGTATCAGCTGATTCATACTCCCTCTTTGTTGATTAGCCGTTCAGAGCTGGTTTTTCAGGCTGTAAAAAATGTCAGGAAATACACTTTTTTTTTCTATTGTCCAGACAGCATCTGGACACGTGTAGTCTTCAAAATTGCAATGACCAATTGTGATGTTTATCATGATTAAGACTATAACCTTTTGGGTCTCCAAGATTAGTTTATCCAGCTACTGTATATTCCAGCTTGGCCTGATATGATTTCAGCCCTGTAAATTGCTAGAAACTGCAACTGTTGCTGAATATCTGTCTGAGGTGCTAAATATGTAAATTTCACTGTTGGCAACTGTGGGCCATGGCTCAACACTGATTCATCTGCTCTCCAATGGATTAACAATCACAAACTTTTGTCCATTTATTGATCCACTTGCAGCTCTTGTATTACATGGAAAAAGTCAATTTCACCACATCATCCGGTGATCGAGTATCTTTCGAAGAAAATGGCGATGCCTTACCCATTTATGATGTCATGAATTGGGCGTGGCTGCCTGATGGAAGTGCGAAGGTTCAAGTAGTTGGAGTGGTTGAGGAATCTGCCTCAGGAAAAGTGCTTGTACTTGATGAGGACAAAATATTTTGGAACTTAGAATCTGGAAAGGTAGCATATCACAAATTATTTTTAACCTTTGATTTATTTTATTTAAGAATTGATATTTCCTGGACAATCGGTCTTGATTTTTTAGCGACCCAGGTCAGTGTGCAGTGAGAGCTGCCCTCCGGGGACCCGCAAGGCCAGAAAGAAAGGTCTACCCGAGTGCTGCTTCGACTGCGTGCCTTGCTCAGAGGGAAAGATCACCAAATACAATGGTGGGTGTGTGTTCAGTACTTCGACATCAGTCAGAAGACACTTCGAGATAACAACAAAAAACCCATCTGTTGGCTCTTCTCTTTTGTTAGACTCAGTGGAATGTTCAGTCTGTCCAGAGGATTTCTGGTCCAACCCTGAGCGAGACAACTGTCTCCCTAAACAAATAGAGTTCCTCTCCTACCATGAGCCTCTGGGCATCTGCTTGACAACAGTGTCCTTGCTTGGCACGTTTGTCTGTGCTACTGTCCTTGGAGTCTTCATCCAGCATCGCCGCACCCCCATGGTGCGGGCTAACAACTCCGAGCTGAGTTTCCTGCTCCTGCTGTCACTCAAACTCTGCTTCCTGTGCTCTCTGCTCTTCATCGGCCGTCCTCAGTTGTGGACGTGTCAGCTGAGACACGCAGCGTTCGGGATCAGCTTTGTCTTTTGTGTCTCGTGCATCCTTGTGAAAACCATGGTGGTGCTGGCTGTGTTCAAGGCCTCCAAGCCAGGAGGAAGAGCTGCTCTGAAGTGGTTTGGTGTGAGCCACCAAAGAGGAACAGTTCTTTTTTTCACCTCCATCCAGGCTGTAATCTGTGTTATCTGGCTTGTGTCTTCCCCACCAACTCCTCATAAAAACACAAAGTATTACAATGATAAAATTGTCTATGAATGTATAGTTGGGTCCACAGTGGGTTTTGGAGTGTTACTGGGTTATATTGGCTTACTGGCTGTCCTCAGCTTCCTGTTGGCATTTATGTCAAGGAATCTTCCGGACAACTTCAATGAGGCCAAGTTCATCACTTTCAGCATGCTGATCTTCTGTGTGGTGTGGGTGGCCTTTGTCCCTGCTTACATCAACTCCCCTGGCAAGTATGCAGATTCTGTGGAGGTATTTGCCATCCTTGCATCTAGTTTTGGCCTCTTGACAGCACTGTTTGCACCCAAATGTTACATAATTCTAGTGAGACCAGAGAGAAATACAAAGAAAGCCATCATGGGGCGTGGCACCACTGCTCGTACTTGCACATCTGCCTCTGTCACCTTTTAAATTGTTAATTGTATAATCAATCCACATACACTTTGTAGCCAAAGTGTCTGATACCAATAATTGATATGACTGAGTATATTTAACGTTATTTTTTTTCACAAACATTTTGCAATGCCATGAGGTTGAGCTGTTGAAAATCTGTGAGCAGGGGCAGATCTTACAGGTAGTCAGCGCATCCAGAGTAGTTAAGTGTCTTGAGAGCCATCAAAGGAGGTGCCTACCATTAATTTAATATTGTGCTTTTTTCTGTTCTTGAGTGATCAATTTACAAGATGTAAATTGTTCTGATGACATGTCACGAAAACCATTAAATTAACAAATGTCAATCTCATGCTACTTTCTTCCACAAGAGCTACTTTAAGATTAACATGTTTCTCCTAAGTCAGTCAGTTTTTTGAATCAAGGGTTAACTACATCCACTTTGGCGCAAAATAACTGTAAAACAAAAGCACGTGCACAGGCAGCTGTCAATTTGGTAAAATCAGTGTAGTTGTTTTGGATTTCTGACATTGTCTATTTGTTGAATGGAATGGCAATAGGCTATCAAAAGATATCACAGTGTAGCAGTGAAACTTACACGGATCCTAAAAGCTAATCTGCATGTTACATATCAATATTAATTTCATGGGCGTGTGTTTTGCAAAAAGTGGGTGTGGGTTGCAAAATGTCTTTTAAATTTCAGCTCTTGTTGAAAACAAACCCACAGGAGGACAAAGATGTGGCCTTTTTTACATATCTCGGTGCTCCTGTGCTACAACTTTTCTACTGTATTGTCCTCCTCTGTTTCTTCCCCATGCCAGTTGCAGGGACACTTTAACCTCAATGGTTTGCATAAGGTAGGAGATATTGTTCTTGGTGGACTGTTTGGAATCAGGTATGCTTCTGTTTTTCCTGAGCTGTCATATATATCCAAACCAAGTGACCCCACATGCCACAGGTGAGGATAACACAGAACTTGCACTGATAATACAGAATGTCCACACAATATACCGCAAGGTAAAAACATGTTGATTCCTTACTCTTAGATTTTATAAGTGACAATGTGATGCCTTTCAAATTGTGTAAACGTCTACAATACGCAGGTTTAGTAAGTACATTGTTTGCATAGCAGCAATATGTGTCCTTTGAGGACAGTTCAATTCTTGATGATAAATATTCAATATCTAACACATTTTCTTTTGCTACATTTGCTCTTATTTTTAAGGTGAGTGTGACAGAGGATAAAGAATCCAGTGAATGTAGATATTCACAAATTCGACCTTATTCCCTCAGAGGAAAAGCCATGATTATTTTATTCTAATGCGGCCACAATGCAATACAACCCTCTTAATAGTGTGTTCATTTCATGAAATTTGAATGTTTAAATGTTGAGGAGCAGTACCTGTTCCATCGTGGAAAGTGCCTTGAGATGTCCTCTGTTATGATTAGGCACTATACAAATAGAATTGAATTGAACTGAATTGAACTGATAGCTGATTTTTTAATGATTCAGTTGTTTATTAAATTCAGACTCAGCCTTGTAGAGCTGGTTGTGTAATACTGTATGATATTTGAAGGTTTGGTTTTATTACAGGAGAGAATGTTTTTAGGGCCTTAATTGTTGTTTTGTGTCAGTTTTAATTTTGCAGGATTTCGACATGCTCAGGCCATGGCCTTTGCAATAGATGAGATCAACAGGAGCTCCCACCTACTGCCCAATGTGACTCTGGGATACAGACTGTATGACACCTGCATCAAAATAGTAGTGGGACTGCGTGCAGGACTGTTGTTAGTAAGCGGGAAAGATGAACAGTTTACACTGAATGACACCTGTGTGGGAAACCCCCCAGTGCTTGGGGTTGTGGGTGATCCCACCTCAACTGGTTCAATTGCCATTTCCACGGTTCTGGGTACATACAGTATTCCAGTGGTCAGTTTTCTTTTTTCAGATCAAAGCATTCCTGAATCATTTTGAATTCTCATACACTAAGACACTTTTGGTCATCGACAATTGTTTGTAAAACGTGAGAACAGGTTGTTGAATTATGTTTTACAGGTCAGCTACTATGCCACTTGTTCTTGTCTGAGTGATCGGAAACGGTATCCGACCTTCTTCAGAACAATCCCGAGTGATAATTTCCAGGTAATAGATTTGTGTGTTCTCAGACCATGTCACACTCAGAACATGACATTACAGAGACACAAGAAACAGACAAACTTGTTCTCTGTCCAATTAGGTCCGTGCTATTCTTCAGATTCTAAAACATTTTGGCTGGACGTGGGCAGGTCTGCTGGTCAGTGATGACGACTACGGGCACAATGTTGCACGATCCTTCCAAACTGACCTGGTTCAGTCTGGTGCTGGGTGTCTGGCATATGCAGAGGTTCTGCCTTGGGGAAAACGCACAAATGAATTCAGGAGGATTGTCAGTGTGATGAAGGAATCTACTGCTCGTGTGGTCATTGTGTTTGCTTACAAAAGCTACCTCGGTCACTTCATGGAAGAGGTTGAGTGCCTATTCTTGTTTCTATTCATTCTTTGTTCATTCTGTCAGGTTTTTGATAGATTTGACTTCCTCAGTAAGTGGGGAAACAGTGAATGTTGAATACATGACTCAAACCATTACAAGTGATTCTATTCCTGCATTTAGTGCAATGCTTTCACTTTATTTACGCTGTATTTCATAGGTGGTGAACCATAATTTGACTGGGCTGCAGTGGCTGGCAAGTGAAGCCTGGACAACAGCTTCGTCATTGCAGGCTGCTCGTTTCATGCCATACCTGGGCGGCACTATAGGCATTGCCATTCGCCGAGGAGACATCCCAGGATTTCGGGAATTTCTTTTGGGAATACGACCTGATAGTAGCTACAGCACAGTTAAGAGATATTCCAAGCTTACAGTTAAAATTGACAAGCAGTGATTGTTTGGGTTCTTTTCAATACCATTATGTTTTTATTTCAGGTGAAGCAATTTTGGGAGCTCACTTTTCAGTGTCAATTTGCACCACCTCTCAAAGGGCAGCTGGTTGATGGAAGGCCACTGTGCACGGGAGAAGAAGACCTGGCAGATGTGGAAAGTTCCTTCATGGATATGTCTTCCCTCAGACCAGAGTATAATGTGTACAAGGCTGTCTATGCTCTAGCCTATGCCCTCCATGACATGCTGCAGTGTGAGCCAGGCACAGGCCCTTTCAATGGGAACAGCTGTGCTGACCACCACAAACTGGAGCCATGGCAGGTACAGTTTGTATATAACACTATTGGCCCCAAATTTGTGCTGATATTGGCTAAATGATACACTTCATCCAGCGCATCACATATTGCCGGTAATGAAAAGATTGTGATGAAACATGTCTTAGTCAGAAGAAAGATATTTTTTAGCAGATATACTGCCAAGTAACACCCGTTGAGTTCCATAGTCTGACAGACAGGTAAGTAAATGGAGATGAGCAGGGTGATGTGCTGGGTTTACAAAACCCAGGTAAAAGACTGTGTGGCTCCTGAGGTCCACTAAGCTTGTGTGACACCCACATGGTGTAACGCACAATAAGCTCATTCATACTGATGTCTAAAAATCACAAATGTGTTATAGAATTAATGAGTAAATTCTGCTCTTGTAGCTCATGTATTACTTGGAAAAGGTCAATTTCACAACATCATTCGGTGACCCAGTGTCTTTTGATGAAAATGGTGATGCCTTACCAATCTATGATGTCATGAATTGGGGATGGGCTCCAGACGGAAGCATAAAAATTCAAAATGTGGGTGAAGTCAAGAGATTACCCGAATTAGGTGAACATCTCTTACTGGAGGAAGACAAGATCTTCTGGAACTTTCAGTCCAAACAGGTGACGGTACTTAATATTCATAGACAAAAATGTTAATTGTTGAGTCCTAAGCTTCAAGATGTGGGCATTTTGTAGCCCCCCAGGTCAGTGTGCAGTGAGAACTGCCCTCCAGGTACCCGCAAGGCCCGACAGAAGGGGCGGCCTGTGTGCTGCTTTGACTGTATTCCTTGTTCTGTGGGGAAGATCAGCAACAAGACTGGTTGGTGTTCATTTCAAGACACATTTTCAAAGATGACATACACATTTCCAACACTATCTTCTCTGCTCATCAGATTCCACAGAATGCACTGCTTGTCCAGAAGACTTCTGGTCAAATCCTGAGCGTGACAACTGCGTTCCCAAGAGAACAGAGTTCCTATCCTACCATGATCCCTTAGGTATCTGTTTGACTACGGCATCCTTATTTGGCACCTTTATTTCTGCCATTGTCCTTGGAGTCTTCATTCAGCATCGCAGCACCCCCATGGTGCGAGCCAACAACTCTGAGCTGAGCTTCCTGCTCCTGCTGTCACTCAAACTCTGCTTCCTCTGCTCACTGCTCTTCATTGGCCGTCCTCAGGTGTGGACTTGTCAGCTGAGACACGCAGCGTTTGGGATCAGTTTTGTGCTTTGTGTCTCGTGTATCCTTGTGAAAACCATGGTGGTGCTGGCTGTGTTCAAGGCCTCCAAGCCAGGAGGGGGCGCCATTCTGAAGTGGTTTGGGCCTGTCCAGCAGAGAGGAACAGTTTTGTTTCTTACCTCTGTTCAAGGAGTAATCTGTGTTGTATGGCTTGTCTCCTCCTCACCTGCACCCCATAAAAACACAAAATATTATAACGACAGGATAGTCTTTGAGTGTGTAGTGGGGTCTACGGTTGGTTTTGGAGTGTTACTGGGTTATATTGGCTTACTGGCCGTCCTCAGCTTCCTATTGGCGTTTCTAGCCAGGAATCTTCCCGACAACTTCAATGAGGCCAAGTTCATCACTTTCAGCATGCTGATCTTCTGTGCCGTGTGGGTGGCCTTTGTCCCTGCTTACATCAACTCCCCAGGCAAATATGCGGATGCAGTGGAGGTCTTTGCCATTCTAGCCTCTACCTTTGGCCTCTTGGTGTCACTATTTGGACCCAAATGTTATATTGTCATACTGAGACCAGAGAGAAACACAAAGAAAGCGATAATGGGTCGTGACACCACATGACAACTCAAAAGAGAACCATTGAATTTTGGGAAGTTTAGGGAAATTTTTCACGAGTCTTTGTTTTGACAGTTCTGTGCTTGAACGATTTTATTATAAAATAATATGAAATTCTAAATGAAATCAAAATAAGTTTAATTTATTCGTTCAATTTTTTTCTGAATTCTCAACTCCTTCATATCTTTTTGTGATCTCAGAAATCAAGATCCTGCTTGTGCGAACTCACCTCCTTATTCCTAATATGCTGAATTCTTAATAGGATTTGTTTGGGGGTGAGTATATTGTAGTGGGACTGCATCTCAATGCATAGATTGTATCTGATATCTGGAACTCTCTTACCACACTGCTATCATACTTAAGTTGTAGAATATCTCCAATGTTCTGTATTTCTAGATTAGTGCTCTCCTATCTTTGTTTCATGTAGAGTTCATTTAACTGCTGTGGTTTTAGACTACCTGGAAAATAGCAAAACAAAAGCAGCTAGTTGAGACACCAAAAAATCAAATTCAAATCTCACGATTTGCAGATGTGACTACAAGGCATCAAACATTTGGCTGCAAACAATATGTTAACTTACTTTGTAGGTAGAGGTATTTATCCACTGACTCCACAGGGCAGTGCATGTTTGGTCCAATGTGTACTGTGATTGGTCCATTCATGTTGTCACCTGACCTCTCAAACCCTTAAATCCGACTGAGGGCAGTGGCGCGAATTCATAAGCTGACAGGACAGACACGAATCTTTAGGAACCAACAACTACCAATTGAAACTTTGTACCAACAGAGCTTTTGAACAGTTTTGTTTGACTCTGTAAAATAAAATGTGTATGGTACGACAGTTGTTTTGTATACTTTTTAAACTGGTTCCGCTTTACGTATTAGGGAAGCTAGCTCATTTATAGCCAGGACCACCCCTGACTACTCAGCAATGTGCCCCCTCAAAGTATTACGATTAGCAGTTAAATGTTCAGTATCATTACTGCTCATGTGTATGAGCTGATCAATGATGGCCTATCAACAGGTCCAGCGTCCAGCTGTCATCGCCAACAGCGAGCGGCTTGCTGCATCCTGGAGTATGCATCCACACTACCCTCAGTCACACTGCCTGCTCTTAGTATTCAAAGTGTCACTGACCCTGCTGGCTCCAACCCTGCAACAGCAATTTCAAACAGCATAGGCTTCATTTGTGATGCCCAGAGCGACCCTTGAGGATTTTATTCATTACATTCTTATAAGAATCCGAATTCAAGTTCAAATTTCAGGTGCAGAGACTGTGGTGAAGTTTTTCTCTATTCCAGAACATGGAGAACCATGTAGGCCAACTGATACTACAGAAGACAAATCTCAAAATCCTATTTTAGGATTCAGCAAATGTTATGTTAAACAAAAACTGCAATTTGTGCTGGGGGTTTTGGTAGCATTTGGGTTCTGTTTTTTTTTTTTTTTCTATGGACTTATCAGCCCACAGAACATCTCACTCCTTTATTGAAATTATTGGGTGTTTGATTATGCACAAGTTCCTTATTTGCAATAATGAACCCTATCTGCATTTTAGTGCACCAATAGAATATGCGACCCAGTGGGTGAGCTACAAAACACAACAATGATGACTCAATCCATGACGTGGGGCTAAGGGTGGAGAGGGGAGGGCATTGTATTTTATGTACGCTGAGGTTGGAGAGAGACGGACAACCATGTGGGGTGTTGTACAAGCCTCAGAGCTCTTTGGCTTGTATTTAACGCTGACCTACTGTTTTTCCCCTGCTCACTCTTCCTCTGTTACATCCCTGTGTCAGTTGCAGGGACCATTTCAATTAAATGGTATGCATAAGGCTGGAGATGTGGTGTTTGGTGGCCTGTTTGCAATCAAATACTTCTCTGTCTTCCCTGGACTTTCATATACTTCTGAGCCTGATGAACCTACTT
This sequence comes from Carapus acus, assembly GCA_900312935.1. Classification (NCBI taxonomy): domain Eukaryota; kingdom Metazoa; phylum Chordata; class Actinopteri; order Ophidiiformes; family Carapidae; genus Carapus; species Carapus acus. Next base: position 3,425 of record OMPJ01045601.1, on the reverse strand, counting down.
GCCAAGGGTGAGTGTGACACAAATGATAAAAAATGCAACGAGCATTGACCCTTTCATTTCACAGCACAACCAATGAGCATGTGACAAATAACAATCTTGAATCTTGAATCCTTCAGATTTTCACAAAGTTGATCTCATTCACTCAGAAGAAAAGCCATTTTCATTTTGTCATATCATCACAATACAACAAATCTTTAAGAAATTGTATTGTGTTTCTATTTAAGCCATGGGCCTTGTAGGGTTGGTGATGACGATCTTTGAAAGATTGGTTTGGTTTGATCTTTATTTCTGAAGAAATATGTTTGGCGTTTTATTTG
>OMPJ01045598.1:9344-25278 GCA_900312935.1 Carapus acus | reverse complement strand
AAGGTGGGACGTGGGGGGGCGTTTCCTGGAATCTCTCCTCCATATTAACAACACACTTCCCCTCACGGAGCCACACACTCCTCCCTCCTCCCTCCATCCCTCCATCCGCCCCCAATCCTCCAGAGATGCGACGGTGCCCAGCATCCCAATAAGCGCGTGTGTGGACGGGGGTGGACGCGGGTGGACGGCGGGTCAATTGTGGGTTCCTGTTATGTTTGGGGGGTTTTATTTGTTTCTAAGCAGGTATTGGATTTCTGGCCGGGGTAATTCCGAGCGAGCTGCGTGTGCTGTGATCTATTTTAATGGCCGTCATTAAAGCGGAGGGACGCGGCGGCGTGCGTGCCTGTGTTTATGAAGCCTCGTTTTATGGTGAGTTGAAGAATATGGCCGCTCCTCCGACCCAAAAGTCGCCCGGCGCTTTATGACTAACAGGTGCATGATGTCATTACGTTGTTCCTCGGCGCTTTACTGCGGCTGCCAGGAATGTTTGCTATCGCTGGAGTGCAGGGAGGAGGAAGGAGGAGGAGGAGGAGGAGGCGGAGCCAGATCGGCGAGCTCCGTGGTTGCCTTCAGGAGCCGATCTCTGGTTTCGGTTAAGGAGAGATATGGCCGAGGAAGAAGAGGGTGAGGAACGTGAGGAGGATGTTTAGCACCTGAGAGCAGGACGGGGAGGCCACGGGACGGAAGAGAGGGAACGACCAAGAAATAAAAAGGCAGACACGGGGCAGAAATAATGAGCGGGAGGAGAGAGGAGGACTCGATAAAGACTCTGGAAAGAGTCACTTAAGTGCTGCACGGCCACACAAAGATTAGCAAGAGGCTAAAGAGAAGACAACAGACAAACAATGAAAGGAGTGGAATATATCACGATGATAATCACAATCAGGAAAGTCAAATACTACTAATGGTGAGTGCTCAAAGGGCAAGAAATGAGTGAAGTCACAATATAGAGGCAACAAGTTACAAGTTAGGGGAATGTGTGAGGGGAATGTGCGAGGCTGCATCGGTGACGGCAGACAAACTAACCTGATCAAGTTGATAGTGGTAATCATTTACTAAAGTGTACTACCACTACTAGTAGTAAAAGGTAGGTACTTCATGATCCCTCGATCGAATTATCCTGGAAACGCAGCAGCTCAAAGAATGTAACGCAACTAAGGTTGTTGCAAAGTGTACAATATGACAATATACTAAACAATACATACAACAATGTGAATATGCAATTCAAGTTCCAGAATACAGGATATATGCAGTAGTAGTGATGTACTGCATCAGGACAGCCCAGCCAAGTACCACGACTACGACTACTACTACTAATAATGATGATCATAGTAAATGCAGGAGGTTCTACGCAAAATGTATTCATCTTTTTATAAAACTATATGAATTATATGAATTTAGATAATATATACATCATACACATTTATATAATTATAGAAATTATATGAATTGATATAATTTGAATTAATATAATTTGAATTGTTTGGAAGGCTGAAGGAGGAAAACCTTTGGTCAATTTACAGTATGTTCTCTTCTCTTCTCCCGAGCTGCTTCTTGCATCTCAAATTACAAGAATTATATAAATTTCTAGAATTTTACAATTAATTGATTCATTTATTTGGTACCAAGATGCCAACTAAGGCCGACAGGGGTGTGTGGCTGAAGGGCGCCGACATGGAGCAGCCTGGAATCAAACCAGCAATCTCACAGTTTCCCAGAGAGCCACCCTCCTCCTGGGCCACAAACATTTTAGGTTAGATTAAAACGTTACACACGCATTTTGGAGGAATTCTTCCCCACAAGCCGAGCAATCGCCAATTTTCCATAATCACTTTCCGAACATCCCATATTTCCCGTTACAGATACGAGTTTGCCCTCTAAATTTGCCCAGCCGGTCTGTTGTGGTGCGTATGCAGCGAGTGTGTGTGTGTGTGGTGTGTGGGTGTGTGTGTGGGCACGTATGGCGGTCGTCTCCGTGTGACTGTGGGCGTCTGGAGGAGAGAGAAGCCTCATCTGTTACCCGGCCGGCCCGGCCGGCCCGCCGCGTGAAGGAGAACGACAGGGTGTCACGGCGGCGACAGTGATGGATGCCCCGAATTCCGTAGGCAACGTTGGCAATCCCGCACATTAACAACAGGCACCTGCTTTCCCAACAAATCTATTAAAAGATAACAGCAATGGCCGTGCCGCACTATTAGTAAATTATAGCTGTGTCTGAGCGGGAGGGAGGCGAGGGGCCTCTGCCGCCCTCCCCCAACCCTCCATCCCTCCATCCTTCCGTCCGTCCGTGCCTCTCCTCCCTATTGGCAGTCTCACAGTGCCACCTAGTGGCGGCGTAGCAACACGACATGTAGCAAAACAGAGGAGAGGAGGACGAAGCGGACGTGGAAGGAAAAGTGCAGAAGAGGAAGAAGTGGCGCAGATGGAGGAGAGGAGGAGGAAGAGAAGTACAAGGAGGAGGAGGAGAGTGAGATGAAGAAGAAGCGGCGGCGGGCGCTCAGTCGCTACACATAGACCGTCAACATGTACGTCAACGAGAGCAACATTTAATGAAAACATCACCAAACAGAAAGACACAGATACGCAAGTGAGACACGCGGTCACCTTGGCAACCGGCCCAAGGCCAGAGATGTTTACGGACCATTATGGAGTGCTAGCTTGTGATACTAGCTTGGGCGCTAACCTTTACACTCGCCACAGCTCGTGTGTGTGTGTGCGTTTCTGTGTCTGTGTGTGTGCGCAACTCCTCTGCACTTTATTTCCCTCTGCCTGGCCTTTTCATGCCACCAATGTCTCCCATCCAGTGGGGGGCGGCAGCGAGCGGGCAATATAAGAGCATGACGACCTGCTCAGCACCTCCCGTATCAAAACATTAGCGCCACGCAGCGCAGCCGCCGCGCAGCCACCGTGTGACAAGGTTACGGCCCGCAACCTCGGGAACGCCGCGTAAACACATACCACATAAATTCGCAGCGGGTAAAAATATTTCCAAACACACATGTGCGAGCGCGCGTGGTGAGTCGGGGATGGAGAAGGATGGCAGATGTGTGTATAGGTGTGTGTGGGCCCAGGATGAAGGGAGACAAGAACCTGTAAATACTTTTACAGCCAGCAATTTGTCAGGATGTGTAAATGTCGGCGATTCCCAACAGCTCGCCGCGGAAATTTACAGTCGCCCGGGAAGTGACAATGCACAAAAAAGGAGCACTTTTTACTCTCTCTCATCTCCCCCGGACCACTAAAGCCCACCCATAAATCTCCCGCTGGCGCCCCCGCGGCCCCCCAAAGACGCGGGCGGCTGTCAGGTTTGGAGCCTTCCGCCATCATTGTCCTGACGGAAATATGATATGTGAAACTGCAATGTCACATCACTTAAGGTGATTTAGCCCGAGCTGCCCGCGCCATTTTAATCCATCACGCGCGTTAGCCTCTCTCCCCCGTAATGACGGCGGAGGCATGGGATCCGCGCGGCGGGCCGATCCATACGTCTTATCAGGGGTGGGTGTGTGTGTGTGTGTGTGTGTGTGTGTCCTGATTTATGGCCGCTGCCGGCTAATGTACTCAAGGAGCCTCCTCACTTCCGTCATCAGGGGTTTCTATCAAATTGGCGAATAAGTAGGGCAGCGTTACCTCATGGGCAGAGAGGGAGACACTGGCCACGAGAGTGTGTGCGTGCGTGTGTCTTTTCACCCCGCTCTGCACAGGTCGGCTCTTTCGCACGCATAAATCCACGGTCCCCGTCTGAAAATGCTCCAACGCCGCCGAGGAATTTGGACAGACGTGTCAACGCGGCGGCGGCGGCTGCGCAGACGTACGGCCGACGCTAATGGAGGCGGCCGGATCACGACGCCTTTGATCACATAAACGTCACGTAAACCTGCGGCGGCCCCGGCCGAGTGTTTTGCAGCTTTCAGGGGTGAAAACTAGCGCTAGTCAGACGGATTTGTCGCAATACTGCTAACAAACAGCCAAATAGAAAAAAAAAAAAGCTTAACATGGCGTCTAGAGGGAGGCATCCATAAATCAGGATTGTGATTTATCGGACCAATTTAATGTGTATGTGCATGTGTTGGGCAAACATGTCTGAGAATTTTTCTTGCGTCCAACGGGCCAGAGAAGCGATCCACGAGACCACAGGTGCGCCCCCTAGTGGCCGACATTTGTCGAGCTCGGAGCAGATCCACGGCCTGCTGCACAAAACTACGGACACGTTCAAGCCACGAAGACACAAACGCCGGTAGGTTTTTAGGAGGGAAAATGTGCAGAGTGGCTTCGTAAACACTTTTTCTCAGACAATCGCGATTTTACGGCCTTATTTACGGTGATATGCGACTCTGATACAGATCACCGATATTCTCAACATGTTTATTTACAATCCGCCCTCTGCTGCTAATTAGAATGCAGACCAGGCATACACACACACAGACACAGACACACACACACACACTTGGTCCGATGCCCCGCAGCAATATTACCAACACAATCCCATCCGACTGATATTGGAATTTTCTGAAAGAGCAAACCGATAGATAACCTATTACAAAACTATAAGGGATCAATAGCTAATTTCTCGGCATCGATTACCACTTGGACATTTAACATGCGCCCCGTGGCCACAATGTGTGTTCGGCCGGCTTAGATCCCCGCCGGCCCTCATGAGTATTAAAATTATCGATTCCGACAGAGGACTAAAAATGTCAAGCTGTTCATTAATCTTAATAAAGACTGGACTTGACCACGCCGCCCTTTCTCCCGACGCGGGATCCCGCCCGTCCAAGCGCGCCGCCGCGATTAATGAGCTCCTGCTCGGGGATGTGATTTAAGTCTTTGCCATTAATGGATCAATTACAAAGGAACAAGTCTTTTCTAATGGTGTTTACTTTTACCCGCCGCGTGCAGCGAGGCCTCGGCCGCCCGTCTGCCCGCACGTGTGAGCCGACGGGGCGGCCCCACCCTCGTCCCGGCCTCAATGAGCGAGCCCAGAGCGAAGGCTGGCTCGCTCTCCTGATTATTGATAAAGGCCTCGGCCGCGTCAGAACACGTTAAAATGGAGCAAAGTGGGATTGACAGCATTGCCCGAATGGCAAGATTGCACACACACGTGTCCCACACACACTGGGCAGGCCATGATGACTGGCAGGGTGTGTGTGTGTGTGTGTGTACAGCAAGAGAATCCAACTATTAGCGGCAAAACATTGATTCTTATGAGAGGAGCAAAGGCACAGCTGATAGAAGTAAATCCCAGCATAGTGTGTGTATGTGTGTCGGGGTGGGGGGGCTCTGACTCTGCTTCTCTCCTGCAATTCCACAACGTATTCTCAATATCTAAACACTTCTCAGTTGCAATGCATCCGTCTATTCCACACACTTATACACTTAAACAAAACACAAACACAGAAATCCAGCCAACAAGCGCACATCAAACCAATGTCAGTCTCAGTAAAAAGCTGCCCATAGAATCAGCCACAAGTTCCCACACACACAGTCCTGCCTCCCATTAGGTACCACATTCACAATTCTTCAGCCCAATACAGAAATAAGTCTGATCACAGATCAAAAATATGGTCTGAAATGACACGAACCACCACAAGACTCATTCAACTCCCTATAGAACCTCATTTGCAAAGAGTGAAAGAGTGGAGAGTTGAGAGTGTAGTGTGGGGTGTGAGGGCCTAAAATGGAGGCCGCAGAGGGGAAAACAGAGCGAGGCGCCTCATGACAGGAACCAAAAGTACAGACTCAAACACAAAAACTCAGCAGAGCAGAAAAACAAAGCCAAAGCACCTCCATGCAGGATATGGATCAAAATGCCTCACCGGTCTGAACATTGAGGGTGGCCCGGGGGACACGGGGGACACGGGGTACACGGGGGACGCCGGCACGGACGGGTCAGAATCCCAACTCCAGCACGAAAAAGGTAAAGCGGCTGCAAAAAAAAACTTGAAGACATCAGCCACCCGCAGGACAGAAGCTCCAGAGAAAGAGAAGATCTGAGGCTGGAGGCCGGCCGACGAGTCAACGAGGAACAGGTGAGACCAGGAAAGGCCTGGAGGACACGCCCACTCAGGGCGGGGCTACGTTGGAGACTAAGAAAATAACATCAGAGTGGTAAAAATAAAGCAAAAAAAAGTAAAATGCACTGAAAAATAGTACATAAATATTAGATTGAAAAGTATCACCACGTGCCTCCTAAAGGCAGGTGCAGATAAAGAAGAATTCTTTTTTGGCATTGAAATGAATATTTAGCAAAATAAATGAATAAAATTGGATTAAGGACAAATGAAATGTTGTAGGCTAAGGTGGTGCTTCATTCTATTTCTACATTTTTTGTAATTGTTGCTGCCCTTCAACTTGTAAAAAGGACTATGCGCTTCACCAAATAAGTAAGTCAAACCAATAACAAACAAGAAAAACAACACAGCACCGTGAGACGCACACCTCTGCTCCTCCTCCTCCTCCTCTCCCTCAGTTTGATTTATTTCCCAGCGTGTCTTACCATATAAGCACCACTAGAGGGCGACGTCACTTTTACTTTGAGAGGCCTTGTTCAGCAGCAGGGAGCTGGGCCCCAGTTAAGGAGCTTGTGTGAGCTGTGCACACTTGTTCACTGCGGCGCCTCCATGGCTGCCGAGGCAGGAGGCCTCAGGAGGGGACGGCCAGCTGGTCTTCTGCCGGCTGAGTTTGTCCCACTCTCGGCCAGCAGGGGGCCTTTGCTGGGGGTCCACAGTGCTTTGTTCATGTCTCTCTACTTTGTGGCGTGTGAAACTCCAAGTGTTCAAGTATTTTGAGCTGGTTTGGTTGGAATGTTCCTAAGTGTGTTTCTTCTTGGTTCCTCCTCATGTTCTGCTCTGTTGTGTTCTTCACGGCGACCCTCATCACATCTGCTGCCATCAGGCCAAAGCGGCCAAACAGCAGGAGCTGAGGGTTTGGATGCCTGACTCTATGGTTCTGTGTTTTAACGGCACCGCTCTGGCCACAAAAGAGCCAAAAAGCTGTAAATGACTATTCCAGGCAGGGGGCGTCGCACTGGGCAAATATCACACTCAGGTGGTCACGTGGCCTCGATCTGCAGCCTGCTGAGCAGATTGCCCTCATGTCACCTGTTACATCTGAGATCGCTATCTGACTGTCAGAGGAGGCCACTGTGGGCGGCTTTCATTTGATTTGATCTATTTGTCTGTCTGTTTCTGTGAGGCTCAGCTTGGGAGAGCTCTCAGGGCCTCAGAGCTCCTCTGCCCACAATATTACACACTGACTGAGGAAAGACTATTCCTCCATACTAACATTACACAGGCCGTCGCTAATTTCTGTGTTTAAGCTCCAGTTTTATTCTACTTGCTAAGTAGGTAGGTGTATACTTTATGGATCTATTGATCCAGGAAATTTAAGAAAATTTACAAGTCATAAGCATAACATAGAAGTACTGTATGTGTGCTTGTGTGTGCGCGTGCGCATGTGTACGGGATAATGTACGCGTCGGAGGTCATTGTTGCTTGATAATCACCGAGAGGTGTCCCCACCACCCGACGCGGGGGGGGGGGGACACCTCAAGGTGATTATCTGCCGCTCAATAAAAAATAATGACCGCTCACGTGACCAATATCGGCCAATCAGAACCAAGCTTTTACACAAGCCGTGTAATAAGTTTTTATATATACTGTATGTATGAGTAAACGTGAATATGCATGAGTGTATACATTTGTATCCATACACTGGATGCGGGGGTGTGTGAATGCATACATACATACATACATACATACATACATACATACATACATACATACACTCGTGCATACACACACACACACACACGTTTATGTACACACACATTTATATTTTCACCTCATGAATATATGCATTTATATTTTACCATGACAAAAGTACATTTCCATGTTGACATTCCATCTTTTATCTTATCTCACCAGCGCGAGTGCCCCGAACAATCAGCGTCAGAATCAGGGTGGGAACCGCAAACCCCAAGATATTGTCTGTCGCCGCTCCTTGAAAGTCAAACACAATAGAAAAACAGCAGAGAAACAAACAGACACGCACGCCGAGAAGGTTGCTAATTGCGCGCGCGTGTGTGAGTTGTCATACAGAATTACACTCGGTTTTTGAACAGGAAGACGTGAATCTTCGCCGTCCGCGCCCAGGCCGCAGTCTCCCTTATGTCCACTAGATGGCGGTGCAGGCCTGGGAACGCGCCTCGCGTGTTTTCTTATTTTGGGCGTGTTCTGCAGCGCTGCGAGGCGCCATGACTCTCTGACGCAAGCAGTCAGCGCAAAAAAAAAAAATAAAGGCTTTCCGAGCAGATCGGGTCGCGCCCGACCAACTTTGGGAGCGCTTCCAACCACGATGCCTTCGATCAAGAGCCTGACGCTGAGCTACAACGCGCTGAACGAGGAGTGCACCTTCTCGGAGGGGGACGTGATCACCGGGAAAGTGACGCTGGTGCTGCTGAAGGAGACCGAGATCGAGAGCTTCTTCGTCAAAGTCAAAGGCGACGCCAACGTCAGGTGGAGCGAGAGACGCAACGACCGCAATCACACCTACACGGCGCACCGGCGCTTCTTCAAACTCAAGCGCTTCTTCATCCCGGAGAAATCCAAAGGTGCGAGGAGGAGGAGAACTTGTTCTGTCCCACATTCCTGCTCGTGTTCTCGCTGTTGATTGTCCCGTTTATGCCGTTTGCCCGCAGACACGATGCTTTCTCCGGGGACTCACGTCCACCACTTCGGCTTCCAGATACCGGAGACGTAAGTGGGAGGCTCAGCTCACGTCCATCCGTTATTCACGCTGTATGAATGATTGAAAAGTCTCTGGACTTGATGTACTATTGTATTACACATCAAGTACTCTACTGGTACCAGCAGTAGGGAAACTAGTACAGTAAGTACAGTAAATGAGTAAAAACACAATTTCATCTGTCAATCGTCGTAGAGATCTATTCACTGGTCATGATGCTCTTACAAATCTGGTGGGACACGTATGCACTGTATTCCACGATCGCAATTCTTCGAGGAACCTCGAGTTCCCTCAGATCTGGGCTCATGGCCGCTCACGTCCTCGCCCATCCGTGTCCCGCCATAGCCGTGGAGAAAAGGGATTGAAAAGTGTTTTATCAGACTCGCTAAGACCTTCTCAAAGGTTCGGGCCGAGATGTTTCCTCCACAACCCTGCCTCCTGTCTCCTTCGCAGCGCCATGCCGTGTTCCTTCCATGGATGTCACGGCAAAATCGTCTACAGCATAGAGGCCAAGGTGTCCAGAAGCTGGCGGATGGACAGCACGTCGGAGAAAGAGTTGAAGTTTGTCTCAAAGTGCTTCCCCAACGTCAACCTGATGGTGAGTGTGATCTGTGATGGCGGTTTGTTTAAGCCTCGCTCATCCAACTGAGGTCCAACACCAAGACACAGCAAACACGTTGAGGTCAGAGGAGTCCTCAGTGGAGGCGTCCCAGGTGTAGCAACGGCACCATGGCCGTGAGCGCTGACGTTTGAGTCCTTTCTGTCCTTCTCGTGGCACGCTAGGCCTCACAGTTTGGTAAAACGGACAAGGAGTTGGGCCTTTTCTCCAGAGGCAGCGTCCATATGGAAGTCACGGTGGACAGGGCGGGATACGCACCAGGTAAGGTGGTCCTCACCTTTGACCCTGCACACATGCTCCTCAACACCCACACACGCATGTAGGGCAAAAGCCACACACACAAATGAAGTGAGACGAATGTCAACCAATGTTGTGATGAAATGACAAAGTTAGTTGGAGGGTAGTTGGCTGACGTGACCGGCAACCAAAGGAGAATATCTCCTCTTCTGAACCCTTAGATGCACACATGGGGTCATAAATGAGCCCAGGGGTTGTTATTCTGCAAAATCTTTATCAAGAAAATTTGTAATATATTCATATTCCAGGTAGTCCTCATTAAACATGTTTGTGACATAAGGCAATATTTTTCTCCATTTTTGTTTTCATTCATTATGAGAAAATTCGCAATATTTTCAGAATCCCGAATGGGGGTCAAAAATGACCCCAGACGTAGAAGAGTGTAGGTATTAGTAGGTTGTGCGTCCAAGGGTTAAAAGCTTAAAATGACTCAACAGCAAAGTACAATATGGAAAATGTTCTACAGCGTTGTAGAAAATGAATGAAAAAATATTTACACATAGTAATGTGTGGTATTTTCCTGGTCCATAATTGGCAGTTGATGCAGGAAGCATTGGTCTCAAATAGTCAGTTGTATTTTTCTTGACTGCGCTCCGGTGCAGAGCGGCAAAGTAAGAGTTTCATTGTGCAGGGAAACTCTTTTCCATACTGTATACGTGATAATAAAGCTTTGAATCTGAATCTAAAGCAAATGCTTTGCACTCGGCAGTTGTACAGGGAGTCAAGATATTTGTTATTACATTTTCCACTGATTTTCATCTGAAGACGTCTTGCTACTTGCTGGGCGAGTGAGCAGGCGGTATGTGAACAGGACTCGGCCTCTGTAGGCGGTGGATTAGCACTATTGTCACTCAACTATCTTCTTTCCCAGGTGACAATATCAACATTGTGGCTAAAATCAACAATGCGTCCTCTAAGGACGTGACGCCCAAGTTCAGTCTGAAGCAGATAGTCCTGTACCGCGCCCAAGGCCACAGGAACCACAGCGGGAAGGTGGTCAACAAAATGGTGGAGAACGTCATCCAGCCCCAGAGCGAGCGCTCCATCTCGTGTGCCATGAGGATCCCTGCCGACGAAGGCCTCACCATCCACAACTGCGACATCATCACGGTGGAGTACCAGCTGAAGGTGCGAGAACCACGACTCTAATCTGATCGGAAATGTCTCTCGTGGTGTTGCTGACTGATCTGCTTGTCCCCAGGCGTACCTGGACATCAGCTTCTCCTTCGACCCGGAGATTTGCTTCCCGATAGTCATCCACTCGCGCTCGTGTCAGGCCGGCATGGCGGTGGGTCCGGGTGTCCAATCGGGGGGCCCGAGCAGGAGTGACTTCTCTGCCCCGGTCGCAGCCACGGGCCCGGGGTACGGGTACCCCAGCTACCCGGCAATCCCGCCGGGCTTCCCCAGCGGCTCCGCGATGCCACCTGGTCCGTCGGGCCCGTACCATCCTGCACCGGCGAACATGGCGGCGGCCTACTACAACCCAGCGCCGAGGCAGCCGTCCCCGTACGGGTCCCCTTTTTCGTCCTCGGCGTCCTCTCCCGTGCACCATCCTCCTCCATCTATCAGTCCAGGATTCCATCCCCCTCCCTCCGCCCCGGTATTCCCGCCATCTATCTCTATCCCGCCATTCGGGCCGCCTCCAAATTCCTCAGAACTTCCGCCTTCGTACGACTCCACGGTGCTAAACGCACCACCAGCTGATCTCAGGTTCGTGCCTTCGGCCCCGACAATGTCCAACACTGACTTCCTGTCTCAGTCCGACGAGCCTCCCCCTGCCTATCTGGCCCTCTTCCCTCCAACAACCACTGAAGACTCCAACCGCGGGTCTCAGGCGTAGTAGGACGACACACGCCGACTGAGTGAAGAGCTGCAACGTTTGTAAGCCTGTGTAGAAAGTGTGTGTCGCCTTATGCAACCTCCAAAGTCACTGTGAGTTTTAACCCCTTCGATCCACAGCTTGAGTGCAATACAGTATGTGGGGCGATAGCGTCAAATCATTTCATGTGCAGTAACAGAGTCGTTGCAGATGTTTGTCTCCTCCGACAGGACACCATGTGCCTTGAGTTGTTTTGCAGGTGCCAGTCTCCTTTTGTGACACGGTCGTTTACACGTCGTCTCTCTACCTCAGACTGACGATTGGATGCCTCTTTGTATTTCAACCTCTTTTCAGACACAACCGTCGACAACCACGAGGCCAAAGTAGCATCCCGCCGTTTTGAAGTGGAACTTGACCACTGCGTTTTTGTATTTTAGGTCTTCTAAATGCTTTTGACTGACTCCCTCATGCAAATTTTGTTATTCTGCATGAAGTTTCTATTACTTGGAAATATGCTTTGGTTCCGCTTTTGCTGTCATGGTTACCATGCGAATGGATTAATAAAAACAAACCTATGGACTAACAAATCACAGCCTATTTGGTTTTAATGCCAGGTAATGTGTCAAGATGCATTCATTTTTCATGTTGTGACTCGTTTCTACGCGTTTGTGTTTCTGAGGATTTGAATGAATTTGAATGATGCCGGTATTATTTGAACCTGCTCCGCAAGGAATGAAGACTGAAGTATTTCTAACCTCAAATTGTCCAAACACATGCTTGGGTACCCCCATTCCAAATGTTACTGACTGAAATCAGAGCCGGGAAGGTGGGATGATGGGAAAAGGGTGTCAGGGGTGTTTTGTGATAGAATAATAATAGCCAGGGTGAGAGGGAAGAAGTGACTGAGATGTTTCGAAAACATGCAGAGGCAAAATAGTGGATATACAGTACAGTAAACTGATTGAGGGGGAGCTGCGCGGACGACGATAAAGTGGATGTCCACAGAAATGGTTCATAGATGAAGAGAGGGAGCATTGGAAGAGGGTGAAGAAGGTGTTCCCCTGCGACACGTCCAAAGAGAGCAGCCGAGGGAAGAACATTCCACTTTATGATGTCACGCAGCTGAAGAATCACCGTCTGATGTAATTGATCTTTGCTCTCCTTCAGCTCGGGCAATCTCAGAGGTCCTTACGACCTCATTCTGCGGGTGGGGCCAGATATAAGCCCGACCATGGTAATCAGGGATGATGGATGTGCGATTTACTGCTGTGATTACCTTCCATCGCCACGAGAACAATGTCTTTTGTGAAGAACTTCAGCCTGAGCTACACTGTTCTGGACGCCAATAAAGACAGCGTCTCCGAGGGCGACACGGTTGTAGGAATCGTCAGTTTGAGTCTGAAGCGGAGGACCAAAGTCAGGAGCCTTTTTGTGAAAGCTACGGGAGACGCCAGTGTGCACTGGGTGAACAAACGGAGATTCTACAGCGCGCAGAGGAGATACTTTAAGGCCAAAATATATCTGATTGGAGAGAACACCAAAGGTAGGCTGAGGACTTCCTGGAATAAGGTGCCTCCATTTACAGTGGAATTGCCATAAATGTTTTAATGTTGCAGGTCAATAAAAGTACACATTAACTACAAAAGCGTGACTTAGAAGTCCACCTGTCCCCTGTCCAAAGACTTTGGATGACTTATTGTGGAATGTGCACCAGCCTTGGCACCTGTTTGACTGGTTCATTCACAGACAACAGCAGCAGAAAACAAAGAAAACTGTCCAGCTGTCAAGATGAAACCGAGTCATTTCTCTTGCAGACAGTCTACTTTGTGAAGGGACTCACCACTTCAGATTTGAGCTCAAAATACCCCAAAGGTGAGCGGGAGGTGCCGAGACCCCGTGCCGGTGGCAGCCATTCTAACTTTGGTGCCCGGCTGCACTTGTCTTGCAGCAACATGCCGTCGTCCTTTGAGGGGACGCACGGAAGCATCGTTTACACGCTCACAGCCAAGATGGAGAGAAGCTGGTGGTTCCCCTACACGGTGCAGCAAGAGTTCTGCTTTGTGTCCAAGTCCATTCTGGACATGTACCAGCAGGTAAAGATCGAATAGATAGAAAATACAGGATGGAGGATGAATGGATGGATGGATGGATGGACCGATGGACAGATAGATACACAGACAGACAAACAGACATTTTAATAAAAGTCTGAGAAGCAGCAGGATTTGTTTTCCTGCATTATGCAAAAACCGGAATTCCTTCAGGCTTCCTCAGTTAGGTGTTAAAGAACCTCGACCATCAACAATGTCCAACTGCTTTGATTCCACATGTGCAGTACCAAACAATGCCCTGAAAGTCTTGTAGTCACAGACCTTTTTCTCACACTTGTGTCTTCTTATATTTGCCCATTTCACTCCAGTGTCCCCAAGTTTGTGCACTGGAAAAGAAAACGGGGATTTTCTCCAAAGGACAAGTCCAGCTGGTTGTTTCTGTGGATAGAAAGGTTTACACGCCAGGTAAAATCTTGACAACATAGAAACAGCCAACAGTGGCGTGGCGTTTAAAAAAACCTGAGAGAAAGGTACTCTGCTTTGTTCTTAAACAGGAGAAACAATGTCTGCAGTGGCCAAAGTCGCAAATTCCTCCTCAATAGAACTGCGCCCCGTTTTCAGTTTAGAGCAGCAAATTGTGTACCGTGCATTGGGATCGACCGTCACCTGCAGACGAACTGTGGGCGAGATGGTGGGCGACGCCATCGTACCGCAGAAAAACAAAATCATCTCGTGCCAGATGAAGATTCCTCAGGAGTTGAATCAAACCATCCATAACTGCGACATCCTCTCCGTGCACTACTGCCTCAAGGTAACCATGGCGACGCCTCAACGCAGGACCACACAAACTCACCTCACTCACAAACCTTCAATCCCTCACAGGCGTATTTGGACAGCGACTTCGCCTTCAACCCGCAAGTGGACATCCCCATCGTCATCGCTCACGCGGACGTGTCGAGCCGCATGGGCACGTCCTCGGGCACGCCGTGTCCTCGCCCCGCCCCACACGCCACGCTGAGCACGCACACGTATCGCTGCGACGGCGCCTCGTTCTCCAGCGTCCCATCAACGTCCTGCAGCCTGTGTCCACAGCTGCCTGTCCCACCCGCGGACGCACAGGAACAGCCCCCATCGTACGACTCCCTCTTCCCCGACGTTGAGACGACTTAAGTGGCCCCTTTTCGAAATAAACCACGGCACAAGATACCGAGGGACATTGAAAAGGAACCTTAGCTGTACAAAAGGGACAAGAACAGCCAGAGGCTACGTATCTCAAGTGCTCTGGAGAAATCAGGAAGTTCAGTTGTTATGTTTACGCATCTTAGCCAAAAGGCTAAAGGGGGTCGACGCTCCTCTGAAGAATGGGTCGAGGGGCATCGGCCCCTCTGAAGAATGTGTCAATGCCCCTGTGGCGCTCACATTCCAGAGTTGTGCCTCAGAACTAAAGCAGATCATTTTAATGGTGGTGTAACCGGGGCGTCACAGCCGGCGTTCGATCGTAAACCACGACCCTTCCGCATTCTTTGCCACACATCATGATGCAGAAAAACATCATGTGACCAGGCAGGCCGCAAGAGCTGTCCCATATCTCAGCGTAACGAGGGGGCGCTCCCATTCAGCCCCAAATGCACTTTTCTCCTCACAACAGATTTATGATCTGCAGAGCTCATTGGTAGTCCATGGGCCGTTGCGTGCTGGGTGTAAAATAAATGTTTTGGATCGCTCTGGAGGTAAACATGTGGATCTATTAATCAGCTGTCAAAAAACAACAACCTGTTCAAACTCTTGAAAGTACAGGTACAGTAAAATGGGTTTTCTTTTAACCACAACCTCTCCAGATTATCCCAAATCATTATTTATTGTTATGCCATGGTACAGTGGAAACTATGTCATCAATTTAACAGAACTCTCCAGTAACACACAAACTTAAAATGCAAAGGAGTGTTTGCTTACAGTATGTCAATAGTCAATAGTCACTTTTATTTGTATGGCCCAGTCTCATAAATTACAATTTGCCTCAGGGGGCTTTACACTCTGTACAGCAAGACAACATCCTCTGTCCTTAGACCCTCGCATCGTATAAGGAAAAACTCCCCAAAAACCCCTTTAACAGGGAGAAAAAGGAAGAAACCTCAGGGAGAGTAACAGAGGAGGGATGTTGGAGATGTTGGAATAAGATTCTTTTCACACGTATTCATTTACTACTCAAA
Organism: Carapus acus; assembly: GCA_900312935.1. NCBI lineage: Eukaryota > Metazoa > Chordata > Actinopteri > Ophidiiformes > Carapidae > Carapus > Carapus acus. The sequence continues at coordinate 9,540 of OMPJ01045598.1, read as the reverse complement.
TTCCATAATGTCTCCGACTTGTCTACATTACTTTTGGAACTCAAAAAATAGTGTTTGTGTCTTGACCTGTGAATGCTTTCTTGACAGTTTGATTTTATTTTTACTTAGGCCAGCTGTTCATTTACTATATCCAATGTCGTTAGTTCAGGAAGATAATGACGTATTGCAGACAACTGTTCCCACTTTCTTCAATAAA